>RJWK010023750.1:0-28873 GCA_004363435.1 Platanista minor | reverse complement strand
TCCTCAACATAATAAAGGCCATATATGACAAACCCACAGCCAACATCATCCTCAAAGATGAAAACCTGATACCATTTCCACTAAGATCAGGAGCAAGACAAGGTTGCCCAGTCTCACCACTATTATTCAACATAGTTTTGGAAGTTTTAGCCACAGCAATCAGAGAAGAAAAAGAAATAAAAGGAATCCAAATCGGAAAAGAAGAAGTAAAGCTGTCACTGTTTGCAGATGACATGATACTGTATAGAGAGAATCCTAAAGATGCTACCAGAAAACTACTAGAGCTAATCAATGAATTTGGTAAAGTAGCAGGATACAAAATTAATGCACAGAAATCTCTGGCATTCCTATACACTAATGATGAAAAATCGGAAAGAGAAATTAAGAAAACACTCCCATTTACCATTGCAACGAAAAGAATAAAATATCTAGGAATAAACCTACCTAAGGAGACAAAAGACCTGTATGCAGAAAATTATAAGGCACTGATGAAAGAAATTAAAGATGATACAAATAGATGGAGAGATACACCATGTTCTTGGATTGGAAGAATCAACATTGTGAAAATGACGCTACTACCCAAAGCAATCTACAGATTCAATGTAATCCCTATCAAACTACCACTGACATTTTTCTCAGAAGTAGTACAAAAAATTTCACTATTTGTATGGAAACACAAAAGACCCTGAATAGCCAAAGCAATCTTGAGAACAAAAAACGGAGCTGGAGGAATCAGGCTCCCTGACTTCAGACTATACTACAAAGCTACAGTAATCAACACACTATGGTACTGGCATAAAATCAGAAATATAGATCAATGGAACAGGCTAGAAAGCCCAGAGATAAACCCACGCACATAAGGTCACCTTATCTTTGACAAAGGAGGCAAGAATATATAGTGGAGAAAAGACAGCCTCTTCAATAAGTGGTGCTGGGAAAACTGGACAGGTACAAGTAAAAGTATGAAATTAGAACACTCCCTAACACCATACACAAAAATAAGCTCAAAATGGATTAAAGACCTAAATGTAAGGCCAGACACTATCAAACTCTTAGAGGAAAACATAGGCAGAACACACTATGACATAAATCACAGCAAGATCCTTTTTGACCTACCCTCTAGAGAAATGGAAATAAAAACACAAATAAACAAATGGGACCTAATGAAACTTAAAAGCTTTCGCACAGCTAAGGAAACCATGAACAAGACCAAAAGACAACCCTCAGAATGCTAGAAAATATTTGCAAATGAAGCAACTGACAAAGGATTCATCTATAAAATTTACAAGCAGCTCATGCAGCTCAAGATAAAAAAAAACAACCCAATCCAAAAATGGGCAGAAGACCTAAATAGACATTTCTCCAAAGAAGATATACAGATTACCAACAGACACATGAAAGAATGCTCAACATCATTAATCATTAGAGAAATGCAAATCAAAACTACAATGAGATATCATCTCACACCAGTCACAATGGCCATAATCAAAAAATCTACAAACAATAAATGCTGGAGAGGGTGTGGAGAAAAGGGAACCCTCTTGCACTGTTGTTGGGAACGTAAATTGTTACAGCCACTATGGAGAACAAGTATGGAGGTTCCTTAAAAACTACAAATAGAACTACCATATGACCCAGCAATCTCACTACTGGGCATATACCCTGAGAAAGCCATAATTCAAGAAGAGACATGTACCAAAATGTTCACTGCAGGTCTATTTACAATAGCCAGGACATGGAAGCAACCTAAGTGTCCATCAACAGATGAATGGACAAAGAAGATGTAGCACATATATATACAATGGACTATTACTCAGCTATAAAAAGAAATAAAATTGAGTTATTTGTCGTGAGGTGGATGGTCCTATAGTCTGTCATACAGAGTGAAGTAAGTCAGAAAGAGAAAAACAAATACCATATGCTAACACATATATATGGAATCTAAGGAAAAAAAGAAAGAAAATGGTCATGAAGAACCTAGGCGCAAGACGGGAATAAAGACACAGACCTACTAGAGAATGGACTTGAGGATATGGGGAGGTGGAAGGGTAAGCTGTGAGAAAGTGAGAGAGTGACATGGACATATATACACTCCCAAATGTAAAATAGATAGCTAGTGGGAAGCAGCCACATAGCACAGGGAGATCAGCTCGGTGCTTTGTGACCACCTAGAGGGGTGGGATAGGGAGGATGGGAGGGAGGGAGACGCAAGAGGGAAGAGATATGGTAACATATTATATGTATAACTGATTCACTTTGTTATAAAGCAGAAACTAACACACCATTGTAAAGCAATTATACTCCAATAAAGATGTTAAAAATGTTTTTTAAAAAGTGTTACAACTAAATCTAATTTAGACTGGCCAAGCTTTTAATTATTAATGGTGATAAAGGAGAGATTGATATTGCAAATAATTAAATAATCAAAGTGAAAGACAAACATGAGAAACAGTGTCCAGATTTATAGAGGTAGACAAAAGAAAATCTTTGAAAGAAAATGACAGATAAGGAATAAGACAGTGGAGATCAAACCTATTAATTATATATGTTCCCCAGGGGGAAAATGTAAATGATTCGAATAGAGGCAGAAATCACAGATGAAGAATGCATTCCATTGCTAGTTTTATAAACTGACTGAATATACTTATCAAAAGTATCAAGGTCATGAAACACTGTCATACATTGGAGGATTCCAAGGAGGCATGACACCTAAATGCATTAAATCCTGGAAGAGAAAAAGAACAATGGTGGAAAACTGGTGAAATCTAAATAAAGTCTGTAGTTTAGTTAATATATTGCATTAATGTTAATTTATTAATTTTGATAAATATACTATGGTTATATAAGATGTTAAAACTAGGTAAATCCGGATGAAGAGTACATGGGAACTCTCTACACTACCTTTGCAACTCTTCTGTAAATCTAAAATTATTTCAAAATAAAAAGTTTTTGAAAATAATAGGACAATCAAATCAAAGGAGTTGATTGTGTTCCTAGAAAAACTGTTGAAAAGAACCCCACAAATATCTATGTTCAGGCAAATGTTAAATTATTTAATTAAAAAGATAAAAATAAAACCCTATAAACATCCAGAGGAAATAAGGCAGTTAGCTCCAAAGATCTAACTAAGTAACAAAGCATCAAAACACTACAGTTAAAAACTAACAGAGGGCCTCCCTGGTGGCACAGTGATTAAGAATCCGCCTGCCAATGTAGGGGACGCAGGTTCAAGCCCTGGTCCGGGAAGATCCCACATGCTGCAGAGCAACTAAGCCCGTGCACCACAACTACTGAACCTGCGCTCTACAGCCCATGAGCCACAACTACTGAGCCCGTGTGCCGCAACTACTGAAGCCAGCGCGCCTAGAGCCCGTGCTCTGCAACAAAGTCACCGCAATGAGAAGCCCACACACCACAACAAAGAGCAGCTCCCGCTCGCCACAACTAGAGGAAGCCTGCATGTAGCAACGAAGACCCAATGTAGCCAAAAATACATTTAAAAAATAAAAAAGAAAAGAAAAGGCAGACACTCCAGGAAAACAATTCTTGTGGGAAATTTTTATGTACCCCTTTGAGTCTTTTGAGTCTAAAATATGTTTTTAAAAAATAAAGATAAAATTTGAATAATGTAATTTTAAAAAGCAACAGATACAGATATATAATAAATAAAATATATATGCATACCTTTGTATATAGATATATGTATATACAACACATACGTATATATAAAACCTTAGATTTTCAAAAGAAACACCTTCCAATTGTCCATGAGATTATTTATAAAATTAGAACACTAATTAAATTGCAAACTAAAAGAAACCCATGGATCATAAAAGAAATCAAGAGGACAGTTACAGACTGTTAGAAGAGTGAAAATGGGAGAACTGTATATGAATTTACATACTTAATTCTCTCGAATATTCTATCCAAGTTATAGACAAAAGTAAATTCATGATCGTTAAAACTTTTATTATAGGTAAGCATATACATGGAAATAGCATAGAATTTAAGATATTAAGTAACTAAAAATTTTACTATAAAAATCAGGATAAAAAGAATCCTTTTTTTTAAAAAGGAAAAGAAGTAATGAATTATAATACTGTAAAACAGCTTAATAAAACCCAAGCATTGTTTCTATGGGAAAAAATGGTTTAAAATGACATATAATAAATGATGAATACAGTAAATAATAAAGGATAGATTTGCCTAAATCAACATTAAAATAGAGGTTAAGAAAACAGAAACTACTCTACGATTCTAAAAATAAGGATGCTTTTTTTTCTTTTTTTTTGGCTAAGCCACACGACTTGTTAGATCTTAGTTCCCCAACCGGGGATCAAACCTGGGCCCCAGAAACCAACGAAAGTACCGAGTCCTAACCACTGGACCGCGAGGGAATTCCCCAAATAAGAACATCTTGATACAATCCTTGGGTTTAGGGGAAAATAGTATATTATCTTAAATGATTCAATTAAAAAATTTTAAATACGAAAAGACTATCACAGGGAAATTATTTAAAAGTTTATCTAAAAGCTACTTTTAAAAGTAGTTTATCTAGGACTTCCCTGCTGATGCAGTGGTTGAGGGTCCGCCTGCCGATGCAGGGGACATGGGTTCGTGCCCCGGTCCGGGAAGACCCCACATGCTGCGGAGCGGCTAGGCCAGTGAGCCATGGCCACTGAGCCTGCGCGTCCGGAGCCTGTGCTCCGCAACGGGAGAAGCCACACAACAGCGAGAGGCCCGCGTACCGCAAAAAAAAAAAAAAAAAAAAAAGTAGTTTATCTAAAAATTTTGCAGATTTTCAAAAAACAGATCATTCTTGTGCTACAGAAAGTACTCAATTTTTTTATAAGCTAACAAACCCTAAGGCCAAACTAGACATAAAGAGTGCACGCGCACACACACACACAAAGACACAAATCTTACTTATTAATATGAATACTGCAAACTGAATTCATTAGTACAAAAGAATTAGCCACCATGACTAAGTAGGGTTTATCCCAAGTAGTGGGAAATCTCTTAACATAATTATTCAAAAAATAGGCCTAATAAGAAAAAAAGATAATCATTTAATTAAATCATTCAGATGTTTCAAAGGCATTCAACAGCATTCACTCTCCATTCCTTATTTTTAAAAATGTTTTTAAAACCTTAGAAAATTAAAACTAAAAGAATATTTTTCAACATGATAACTTGGATAGATAATTCAATAATATAAGAAGCAGGCAAAAAGAAAAGAGATGGCTATTGGAAAGGAATATTTTTAATCATCATTAATAAAAGAAAAAAAAATTATTCAGAAAGCCCAGTAAAATATACTCTATGAATCTTAGGATTAACAACTACAATAAAATATAATACCATACAATAAAAAACAAGATAAATAAACATGATTCAATTGTTTTTCAGACAAAAGATCAACAATAACATATCAACAAAACACACACAAAAATATTCTGGAAAAATCTTGATTAGCATGTTGGGGTGTCAATGTCAAGAAAATTAAATTTTCTTGAGAAATATAAGACCTATTCGTGTAACCAGACTGGACACTGCAAATATTTTCATTCATAGCTCTGTTAATTGGGTTCTTCTCATCCTATTCTAGTCATATCATGATAATACCTAGCAGACATACCTTGGGGTGGGATCCTGACTAAGGGAGGTACCAAAAGCCCACAGTCATGGGAAGGTGGCTGCTCTCGGAGATTTTAACTACACAATTGACTACCAGTACCATTTTTATCAAACTAGAGATCACAGGAAGTTGCCAGAGACTGTGCAGGAAAGTATGATATAGCTCTTCTGAAATATGAGTTTCATTCATTATTTTGAAGCATTATTGTTAGTGGACTGTGGAGAGCTGTCTTTGTTTTAAGAAACTACCATATTAGACCACTCTGATTTTGGTGGTAGGGTCTTGAGGAAATGATATGGAGGCAGACATGGGGAAAAGAAGAGAGTCAAACTGTTCTGAGATTCAGAATGTTCTACGGACTCAAAGATGAGTCATTAGGAAAATTCCAAGAAGAAGTAGCATGAAATAGCAGTTTGGAGTCCAGTGAGGAATTCAATTCATGATAGGATCCTGAAGCACTTTTAGGACACAGTTGTCTAATATTCCATCCTGAATGCTTTGCTATATACTTATCCTATCATCATCCTAAAATTTCAGGAAACACCAGCTACAAGAAATGTTTTAGGTAAACGGTTTTGATGGAAATTAAGAAAAGTGTCTTTGCTCTACATACAGATCAGAATGGAGCAGAGAGAACCCATCAGAAAAGGAGAAACTCCTTCAGAACAAACAAGAAATCAGAACCACTATTTGACTAGAATAGCATAAGCCTCCAAGAATCATACAATTCTTGAGGAGGTCTTAGACTTCCGTGGGGCCCAAGAAAACTAACTCAATTTTATATCAATCTTAATGGACAAGGGGACAAGAATTGATAGGTGGATAGCATTATTTGATGGAGTAGGGTCTAAGGTTTTAGAATTATAAAGGATAAAAAAATACATCTTTTAAAATGTTGAACTTCGCACATATTCTATTAGGCCTTCTCCTCATATCCACAGATGAAAGTCCACTTCCCCTACTTTTAAGTTTTGTAGACATGTCTGTGATATACTGAATTAGATCAGTACAGCAGCACAGAATGGCCTGATGTCCAGAGCAAGCCTTGCATTCAACTTGTCTAAATATCTTAACCTATTCCAGAAACCATCTTGCCAACTTGGTGTGTAGAAAAACATGCTAGGCAAGCACATTTTAGCAGTGTCTATCCGGCACTACTTAGTGAGCAAAGATGATCCTGGTGAAGGGGTGGGAGCACACATGCCCCTTAAGGAAGGTTCTCCTCCAACGGAGGTGAGTGCATCACGCCAGCCTATGAGCAAAATTCCTAAAATCTGATGAACTTGTCTTGCTCAGGCCACACTCCCTAAGCAAACTTTTGATGTAATTTGACATTATTTTGGTTTTCATAGCAGCTTGCCTACTGCAAGAGAAAGTGCTATCTACGGACATGAGAGCAACAGTTCTCTGATCTGTTGTTATTTTTCATGGTACAATAATAAATTGGCATCCAGACCTATTTAACAATCTCCTGAGGATTCACACCATCCCTGAAAGATGAACGAAACAACAAAGTTTCTGGGCCTAGAAAACTAAGAGTCACAACTAAGTTAACCAAGATTAGATGTCTCTTGGTTTTCTTACTTGAGAATGACACATCCCACTGCCATATGCATTCTTTCAGCTATTTAAAGGAACTCTACTAGCATGTCTGTGTTTGAAGGGTTCAAAAGGGAAAATGGGACAAGCAAATCTATCTCAACTCTGCAGCTCTGTTAGCATAGCACACTAATTCCTTGTTTGGATCAAATTCCATTCATAATATGGAGCAGCAGTTCTCAAAGTGTGCTCACCAGACCCTCAGCATCAGCATCACCATGGAGGTTGTTAGAAATGCAAATTCTCAGGCCCCACCCCAGACCTCCTGAATCCAGAACTCTGGAGAAGGGGCCCAGAAATCTGTGTTTTAGCAAGCCCTCCAGATGATTCGAGCATGTGCATGCAGAAGTGTGTGAAGTTGTGATGGCCTTTGGATGTTTTCATTAACTTCACTGATCGCAGGTGGCAAAAGCACCACTCTCTCTGTAATATCAGAGTGAACTTGCCCTCCCTGAGGTAGTTTGCAAGCATAGGTTCATTAATTTAAACTCATTTGTCTCTTAATGACATTTGTCACCATTAGCAAACCGAGTTGTGTGCCCCAATGGGAGAGAAAAAAATCAATCACTACTGCTTGGTTGGAAGCTGAGTAGGCATTGTAATAAACTACAGTCTAGACTAGACACCCAACTGATCCCTGCAGCTCAACAACAGATCAAAATCTAGCTAGAAGATGAAAATGAGGAGTTGCTTATTTTGAGAGGCAGTGAGGTGGACTGAAAAGTCACTGAACAAAAAATCCAGAGACCTAGATCCATTGTACCTTATCTCTTTTGGCTTCAGCGCCTTTATTTACTTAACATAATAAGTTGAGCAGCACAGAAGTATGAGAATAACAATTCTCTTTAAAAAATCAAGCATAGGCTCCTAGTTCCTAAATATCTGTAACTTGTGATTTCTGTCAAACGCACTTAAATGAGCGGTTCAGTGCCTTAACTATTATGTGGTTGCTGGTAAACATCAGAGACAGTAGAGAGGAATGAAGAAACACTGTGCAGGAAAGTGTAGATCCAGCTTGACTCTCCACACATGACTAAGGCGGTGTGACGAAGAGCAAGCAGCAACTCCCACGGGCCTTCCCCACTTCCAATTGATGGACAGAACTCTTTCAGTTGCAAATAAACAGAGACTTGATTCAAGCCCGGCATGTAGAAAAAAAGATGTGTGTGTGTGTGTGTGTGTGTGGTGTGTGTGTGTGGTGTGTGTGTGTGTAAGAGTGATTTCTTGATTATGTACCTTCAAACTCTAGGATGAGTAGGATAGCTGGATCCAAGCGCTTAAATAATTCATTAGCATGCAGCTCTTCTCCACTCCTGGACCTGCCTCTTCCGGCTGTGGATCCATTCTCCTGCAGGCTGCCCCACATGGCTGACCTGGCATTTCCAGGCTTCTATCCTCACTGTTCCAACTGCACCAAAGAGACAGACTCCTTTCCCAAGAGACCCAGTACAAGTCCCGGAGTAGAATCTCCTTGGTTCTGACTGCGTCCAATAACTGCCTCTTGGTGTGGAGAAATCTCTTTGACCAGGCTTGGGTCAAACGTCCATCCCTGGAGACAGGGATTGGGTCAGACTCACTGTCTCTAAACTAGGCCAGGACTAGGGTCCTGAGGCAAGCAAGCATCCAGGGCACATTATTTAAGAAGGCGCTCTCTGTTATTGCCAACCCTGTTCATGAACAAACCTGAAAATGAGGGGCCTCCTAACCACACCCCAGGTGCCTCACTTGCCCCACCCTAGTCTCAGTGGTCCTGCTACTGAAAGTTAGGTTGGTGGTGGTGGGGGGGGGTAGTTTCCCCAAAGGAAAATCAGTGTGCCACTATATAAAGAAGAGGAAGGAATGATGCGGACACCAAAAGGTAATAGATGTTCACTATAATATTATTTTCATGAGCGAAGGCAGGAGATTTGACCTGATAATCAATAAGGTCCTTTATTGTTCTAAGATACATAGTTCCATGATCTGTTCTTCATTACCACTATCTAAATGCAAGAAATAACCAGAGTCAAATTTATCCACAAAGGAGAAAAGAACAGCAACCCCCTAAAGATGAGTCACTTAATATCTGGGCTACTTATAAAACACACTATATCTTCAACCCTTTCTATTCATATGGAAATTAAATTCACCAATTTCATTAACTGGCAGTCATGAATGTAACAGAAATACATAGCCCAGTCGTTGGATGATTCAAGGTTGATCCTTGGTCCAATGAGGATGTAAACACATCTAACTCCAACATAAGGCAAAACTGTAAGTAAGTGTTGTAATTAGCATGACCATTATAAAGTAATAAAGATGGGACCACAAGCATAAACAGAGACTTTCCAGGGCAAACCAAGACATATGTCACCCTAGTTTAACACAGATTTACATAAAGTGTTGTGAGAGCACAGAGCAAGAGGCTTTAAATATAGACTACGGAACTCAGTAAAGACAGTTCTCATCAAGGCTTTGACTAAGTGGATTGTCTACAACGATGAGCAAAAGATTTGACACCAACCAAAGCACATGGATAGCAGAGAATAAAAAAATAGAATATGTTCAAGACAATATGAGTAGGTGAGGCAAGCAGCAATTTGAGAGAGAGAAAAAGATATGGACATAATAACAGGTTGGGGTCAGATCGGGGAGAATATTAAATGCCATAAGAATTTTCAGCTTATTCGAAAGACAATAAGGAGGGGAGGAAAAGTGACAGACGCGCAGTGTGGTAAGGGAAACCATAATCTTAAATCATTCCAGGACAAGCATCAGTTTCATCAGAGAAATAACATAGTCATGATTACCTAAAGAAATGGATGCAAACTTACTGTCCTGGCATCCAGCTGGGTCCACAAACTTATTCTGAGTGGCCAATGTGATTTTTAAAAATAATTGACTTAAAATAAATTTAAGTAATCGCAGGCATGACATTCTAGTTCAACCACAGACTCTGCCACCCCCAACTGCCTCACATCGAATAGATACACACATTTACCTGATGGGCCCTGAAGGCACTTGTGTTTGAGAGAACACCTCAAAATGGGTATTTCCGGTTTTATCCTTAGGTTATTTTAAAATTTTTCTAGGGATAACATATCGTTTCTTTTCATCTGTCACCAATTTTAAAAATTCACAAGGTCTTCTTCATGAGAGAGTTTATTAACTCTAAGATGATGGAAATCAAGAACTAGACATTTATGAAATTTATTTCTGATATATTTACTGGGCTCTACTTTCACAGAGGAAATCATTTCAAAGGAAGAAAGAAGAAGAAAGGGAGGAAGGCATGGAAAAAAAGATGGAAAAGTAAAGGAAGGGAGAGAGAAATCTGAAAGTAAATTCAGTACCTGGGAAATCTAAATTGGCTAGATTGTACTTGCCAAGATAGAATCTCCACACAGATGGAGTTTGGCTAGCCCCAAATACACAATATTTGTATCACAAGATCCCTGTAAAACACAAAAATGATGCAAGTATGGGCGTAAATAAGTAGAGATGGGGTGGAAAGCAATCCTGTCCTGGTTCCAGATTGAGGAACAGAGTGAAAATAAGTCATCTATCTCAGATTTTCAATCTCGGAGAAACAAAAAGATGTCAACCCTGCAGTGTGGTGGATGGGTGCAGAGGGTAACTGGTCAAGGAAAGAGATATATGTCATCAAAAGGACCCTGTGAGCTTGAGAAACACATTTCTGCACACCAAGATAAATATGAGCATAGCTCCATACACTGACAGTGTGGACAGCAAGAGTTACAGGAGACATCCCTGGTGTGCTGAGAGATCTTCAGACATTCCTCAGTAGCACCTGGACTCCTACCCTCACCAGTGGTGGTCCCAGGGGCCTAAGCTACACAGGAGTAAGGATAAATGGTTGATAGAATGCTCCTAGGCCTCTGTAGCCCAGGCATCTGGGGTCAGAAAGGGGCAGATCCTCTAGTTCAGGCACGCTCTGATGCTCCAGGTGAAATGGCCATAAAGGAAGGCTTCTCCCGCCCGGAAATAGTTACTGAGTTCTCAACTCTGCTCAACATTTTTCTTTCCCTGGCCATCTGACAATTGTTTGGACGCTGGCTGCCTGACATTGGATGCTAGCTGACTGACATTTTCCTTGTCAAAGCACTGCTAAGAGAAAGCTCCATACTATAAATCTTCCTGGGTGGGCCCCAGGACTGTTGCCTACACAGGCTGAGACATGTCACAGAAGAAGGGCATTCTTAAGTCCTATAAGGGCTGTCAGTGGATGTGGGGACTGGAAAAAAAAACGGTGGGGGGTGGGGGCAGGTTTAGAAAGGGAACTTACACCTAGGTCACTGAATGTTAAGGAGCAAAGAAACTATAGAAATCTAATCCTTATGCAAACTGGATGAAGTGATTTTCCCAATGTTGCCCAATCAATCATCAACAGGCCTGATATTAAAACTGAAGACCCTTGTCTCTAAATTTAACGGAGCAGTGTGTTCTGGGAAAGGGCATCATTCTGGACATCACGGCGGGCCACTCAAAGCTGGGTGAGTTTGGCTAAGTCACTGACCCCGCAGTGTTTCAGTTTCCAGGTCTTGAAGACAGAAGTCTTCAGTTATGATTTCCAAGGCTGCTTTTAATCCTCAAATTCCAGGACATCTTACCGGATATACTGTGCTCCTCGTAACTTTTCTCCAGGTCCCAACACACACATACACACACCTTCATCTGGGTATTTTCAAATAGAGTCCCCTGCTTGATTTTTTGTTGGACTGTGAGTTGTATCAGAGGCATGTAACATTTGCTCAGCGGATCATGGGGAACCATGAACTTTGTACACTTTTAAAGGGAGGTCAACAGGGACTTACTTCCCAAGGATATGGCCTTCTGTGAGCCTCATCAGTTTATTCTGCAGCTAAAGGGCTTGAATTATCTCAAGCCTCTTGCGGGTTGAGTTGTTGTAGAGTTTGCCCAATGGCATTAAACTCCTCTATTATACTTCTGAGTAGGTAAACTCAGTGCCCTCCCTTATTAGAAAGGTGGGAATGGCCCTAAATCCTAAGTGTACATCTGTTAGCTTTTGCTTCCTTCATCTCCACCTCCTCTGTCTTATCCACCTGCCTCTGAAAATACTAGAAATAGTAATGGACTAATAGTGAGACTACTACTAATTGATATCTAATTCATTAGGTGGTTAAAATGGTAAAACAAATTCACACGTGTAAAGAGCTGAGAACAGTGCCCTGTCTTTAGTGAGCACTCAATCAATGTTATCTATTGTAGGTATCGTGCCACAAGCCTGGAGGGGCACCTATATTCCAAAAAGGAGCAAACGATAGGTGCTTTTAGAGAGAAATGGGCTACGTGATCACAGCAAGTCTGCTAGAAATTTAAGAAAGCTGGTGGGCCTGTGACCTCGAATCACAGGCTTTTATAGGAAAATGTGAATTACTTCTTCCTGTCAAGAAGGTGACAAAAGGGCACCAACCAGATCACTGAAAGAGTCAAGTTTGCAGACAGATTAAATGAGCCAGAAAGGGAGGACCAAGACAGCCCAAGGGATTTAGAAAGAAAAAACTGGGGCCGTGTCCTAGATTCAGTCAGAGAGCTAACACATGAAAGCTAGAGAGGTGAAGAAGACAACAGTTATCTTGGCTGAGACTCAGAAACTAACTGTGAATATTAGCAGGGCTGTCCTATACAGATGTGTAGGTTGAGCACTGCACAACTCTGCAGGTACCACTAACCACTCACACAGTAGTCATCATGGATTTGTTTATTCACAATGCCAATTTTCTAGTAGATGGCAGTAAAATGTCACAAAGAAAGGTCACCTTTTTCCTTTTTCTAATCCACTCAAGATGTACATGCTGGTGGTAGCCTTTGGCATTAGACAGGTAATAGGTGAGCATTTCTATCCTCAATCATGATTAGCACCCTTGCCTCAGTCAATGGCCAATAGCTGTGAAAATAAATATCCAATCTCACAAAAAAAGAGGAGAAATGCAAATTATAATAATGAGGAGCTGTAATTTTTATTTATCAACTGGCAAAGATGTAAATGACTGTTAATACTTTAATGCTGGTGAGAGTATCAGAACACAGGAACTCTCATGAAGTGTGGCAGGAATATAAATTAACACAACCTTTTTGTAAGGCACTTCAGCAATGTATATTATAATCAGAAAAGTGCGTGCCATTTGACCTATACTTCTGATTTGAGGATTAGCAAGAAATACTTGCACTGGTATACTTACATACACGTATATAAAATATATACAAGAATGTTCACCGTAGCATTATTTTAATAGTAAAAAAAAAAAAAGTTGGAAACTCACACAAAGCTCATTTATCGAAAACTGGTTGAATCAACTTTCAGTACATCCAAACCTTAGAACACAGGCCATAGCAGAACCCAAAGAAGGAAGTTACTCGGCAAATGTGCTGAAATGAAAGAAATACTAATAAGAAATGTTTAATGTTGCCAAGAAGTGTGTATGGTTTGGTCATCTTAACGGAGAGAGAGATGGGTGGAGGAAATGAAAAAAAGAAGGGAGGAATGTTGGGAGGGAAGGAAAAAGGAAAGGAGAATATAGGGTTTCATATGTATAGGGAAACTTCTGGAAGGAAACATAATAAACTGCTATGAGTGGGTATCGCTGAGGAATGGGAGCATAGGAGGCTTTTATTTTCTGTGCTTTGTATTTTCTCATTTCCATCCTTTGCAACATGAAGGTGGTAATTCTCCTAGCATGCGTTACCTGTGAACTTGCTATTTCCTGCGCAGAAAAGTTCTCCCACCCCAGCTATTTGCACTGCTCCTGCTTTACGTCACTCAGGCCCCTGCTCAAATGTCATCTGTCTTAGAAGACTGCTCTGACCCCTCCCTAAATAAGATAATGCCTTTCATCAGGCTCTATCCCTCCAGCCTGCCTCATTTTTCTTTACGGTATTTATCAATGCCTGACAGTACATATTATAACACGTATTTATGTTTGGTTATTGATTCTCTCTCTTTCCCACTGAAAGTTCTCTCTGTGAGGGCAGAGGCTTTGCCATATAACCTACTTTTTTTCTAGGGCCCCAGTGCCTCTAAATTACTTTAAGCTACTTAAGCATATACAGTATGACATGATGTAAGTGTCACTAGGGTTAGCCAAAGCCTAGGTGCTAACCGATAATGCACAGCCAAAGGGTAGCCAGTCAAGAATGTACAGATGAAAAACCAGACAGTACCTTTTTTCTACAAGGAGAAAGAGCCACTCCCCAGGCTACCACAAGCCTAGCTGTAACTTAGCACCATCATCAACCAAGGTTTTGCTATTCATTCAGAGTGAAGTGCAGGAATGAGTTGTAATTCTGAAGTTAGCATAGTGAATACGAGAAATAAGTTCTCGAGGTACTCAAGACATGTAGATGAGCTAAAAATACCTTCTAAAGACTTCCTAACCCAGGGCATAAGCAGAATCTGAGAATCTAGTGAGTGCACTTACCTGCACCCAGGAGAACAGCACCCAAGCTTGAGCCTTGCTCAGGCCGGCACCCGGAGAATTTCTATTTGTCTGACACCAGGTAGAAGATATGCGAGTCCTGCCTCTGGAGCACTGGGTTGGCTTAGAGAGGGTCTTTCATGCAAGGAATGCTGGGGCCATCTCAAAGAACAGAGAGCTAGGATTTCTTTGAGCTCAAGGAAGAATATATAAAAACCTTCTGCGGTGCCAGGCAGAATCATGTCGGAGCCAGAGGCAAAAGGAAAAACCAATAATGCTGAACCCATATTTATTTAATATGTTTACTTTCTTCATCATGGATATATTGCATTAATTTTGATTTTGAAAAATAATACATTCCAATATTATTTATCTTGATTACTGAGTTCTTTGGCACTCTCTTAAACGCTGTGCCCTAGGTAAGAATGCTGCTCACCCCACACTAGTCCTGCCCTGCTTTTTGGTTCCTCCCTTGCTGGTGAATGACTGTTCAGTAACTGTCTATATATGTAAGAGCATGTGGTCTGAGACTCGCTTCCATTGTATGGGTGGTAGTGTTGTGGGGAGTAGCTAAGCTCTGCACCACAAACTTATCTAATCTTGTCTACTCTGTCACACCAAAAGAACCATGGAATCTTACATGACCAAATTGCCTTAGGTCAGTTCCCAAGAGGCTGCCTACCACATAGCTGGCAGACGGTAAGTCTGTACCAAGAGAACAAACACATTTGCTCTAAAGTGAATGAAACAATCTTTAGAGTAACTCACTCATTTGCATGGACCACTACAAATGCTCTGGAAGAAGACCTAGCAATTTTGAGTCATAATTCTGTAATGCTTTTTTAAAGCGGATACCCCCATTTATAAACTTCAGGCCCCTCAAAGCTTGGATCCATCCCCAAGCCGTGGACATAACCTATTTTTAAGTAAACCAACAGATGTCCATTCAGGTTTACAAACATAATAGTCTGTAGACACTATTTACTTTACAAAACGATAGAAAATGTCATTCTTCAGCTATCTGGATCCTATTAGTACACTTAAAACTTGATTTAGCTTACATACGTTGACTTTGTCCCAGTTTATCAATACCATTTATTATGTAGTAAGGCACACCCAGGAGCCTATGCTTAATTGATACAGAAATAACTGGTTGAATATTACCAACGTCTTCTACTTAATTTAAAGGTTCAGGTGAAAAACTCTGAAGTTGTCTAGTTTGAAACTTTTCCTATCTGTTGTTGAATTTTTAAAGTCAAGATTGGCTAAACTGGTTAGATGAACTGATCTAGCTTAAGTATAAATCATCTAAGAGTGTAAAACTTTAATTGTGATGCCTACACAGACCACGGTACTCAACACACAATTCAAGCAACAAACAATTTATTAAGTGCCTACTAGGTGTGAGCGTTCTAGGCTCAGGCAACGAAACAGTATTTAAAATCATGGTGAGATTCCACTTGTCGCTCCTGACATGTCATACATTATATAAGCTATTTCTTCCTTGAAATGTAAATGGTAATGCTTGTCCCGATCACTCACAATTTCAAACTGAAGATCTGCTGAAGTCATAGTTTCTGATCTTCTCCATTTTCCCTGCCCCCACCTTCCCTGCACTCTCTTCTATACTCTCTGCTCCAGGGCTCTGCATCCCAGGGCTTCTCTTTTGCCAGCTGCCTTCTGGTTGTTTTAGGCCAATAGAAGGCACTGACAAGAAACTGGAGAGACAGAGGAGAGAGGCTGGGGGATTTCTTCCCTGCTCTTCCTGCTTTTGAGTCATTTTCTAACAGCAGTGTCATTTTATGGTGACTCTTCCCGTGCTGAATGTGTCAGGATGCCAGGCGTGGCTAGGGGCTGGTAATACTCTTTCCACCATTTGCCCCCTCAGGTATTAGGGATAAAAACTTTGGCTTCCAGCTGCTACTTTCTGGGTGCCTCAACGTCCATCATTCAATGTGTACTCCATCCCCTTCCTTCACCTCTGTTAAGCAGTCCCACCTTTCAAGCTTCCTTGTTTAAACCATCTGAGGGGATTCTGTTTCCTGCTGGGACCCTGACTGACATCATATATGACAAATTAAGGTAAGGGAATGGTTAAAATAAATAACAACACCAGTCAGTTAGGCTTGCACTAAGCAAACATCGGTCACTTACTCAAACAGAGTAGACCGTGAGCCCTTTCACTATCCGTTCCATTTTAAAGCTGAGTTTCCACACTTGGGGACCTCTCTTTAGTCCCAACTGTGCTTTCATTATGATTCTGAGCTCAACCGTGAACATTCACTGTGGGCTGAAATCTGGCCATGCTAAGTCTACATTTATCCTTTAATTTACTCTTCAAAAAAATGCTGAAAAAATTACTTTAGGAAGTTTAACACATATGTTAAACTAACAGAGGTCTACCAATTTGACTCCTATTATGCCAGGCTTAACTGATATATTAAACACCTTAATAATCTCCTATCATGTGTGGGAGGAGAACTATTTACCAATTATGAAATGTGATTAAATAAGATTATATTTAATTATATTCAATTATAAATACTTAATATTTATAATCGACCCTTCGGAAAAAAATTGACTTAAGTACCCTTGAAAACGTTTGTCTTTTCTGATATTATTGATCTTGCGATATTAACCCAACAAGAGAGCAAAAACCACAAACAAGAAACCCTTTCTCCAACAAAGAAGTGACTATGAATTCTTAAAAAATATAATAATAGTTTTTAGTAGCATGCTTATGAGTCAGACTTTATTACTTGATAAGCTTGTCATTCTTTGGAATATTAACATTTCTCTGACTGTTTTAATGAAGTCTAAAGCATCACCACAAATTTGCCTTCAAGAACTTGTGGAGTTTTTCCTTGTTTATGAGTATGGGCTATAAATAGTCCTATATGTGTATTATATTAATATTTTACATGTTATGTAAATGAAATTATATAATCACACACAGGAAAATCTTCCTTTCCCACCTGTCTAGCTAGTGGGACCGAACAATCAAAACGTTACCACTGAGGCCATGTAAAGTGGTGGCAACAGTGGTCCGTGCCAAGCTAGTACACAATAGTGTCAGTTATTGTTTTCTGTTGGAAAAATTCATTCATTCACTGCACCAGAGGCAAATTTACCTCGAGGTCAATGAGTTTAAGTTTCAGGGCATCTCTTACACTCAAACCTGAGAGTGTCAAGAGTCACTAGGAATTGTGGAATGTTCTAGGTGGCAGGGGAAGCCAGGCTGTAAGAGGAAGCATTTCTATGAAGTGATTTCTGGTCAACTGCTTAAAGGGGCCCGAGAAGTAAAGAGCCTGAATCTCTGAGGCACCAATAATTTGTTGCGATTTCTTGTCTCAGTTTAAATAAATATTCACTGTCTTACCTATTTTTATCTGGAATTTTGCATTATTTTTCTTCAAGAGAGTCTACCAAATTGTATAAGCTTCAGATCAGGGACTGCCCAGGTCACATCTTCCAAATATAATCGGGTCCAGAAAATTGGGTCTTACAAATTACTTCTATGAATAGAAGGTCTTGTTGCCAAAGCAATGACTTTAAAACTTTATCAGCTTCCAACAAAGAAAACTCATTTGACAGCAAAAGAAACATGACTCAGAAGGCTTCAGTTTTTCAGAGAGCAGTGTTGGTAGTAAGAGGAACATCAACCAAAGCCACCGGGTAGTTTGAGGATCTGCCCCGGAAGAGGTGGTGGGCACCTGTTGTGGCCACCAAGAGAAAATGAGAGTTTTGTGGTTAAATATAAATCCCTTTTGTATTGAAAACCACAGTTTAAAAGAAGCTAACACTTCCTATGGGCAACCTGGATATGCTTTGGACAGCATAAGCCTTGTCCTGCTAGTTCCTGAAAATATCCAAATATTCCTAAGGAATATACTTCTCCATCTATGATTCACTTTTTCATCACACTCAGATTATGATACTGCTGACAGTCAATGGCATTTTACAATGTCTTATTTCACAAGTGAATCAGAGACAAGGAAAGGTAATGTGATGTTCTTGAAGACCTAACAGATAGGGTGAAATTTTTAACTCATTTTCCTCTGCTGCTTCATTATTTCCAACCCACATTAAATAAAGGCAACCATTTGTTTTTTGTTTTTTGGTTTTTTTTTTTTTTGCGGTACGCGGGCCTCTCACTGTTGTGGCCTCTCCCGTTGCGGAGCACAGGCTCCGGACGCGCAGGCTCAGCGGCCACGGCCCACGGGCCCAGCCGCTCCGCGGCATGTGGGATCTTCCCGGACTGGGGCACGAACCCGTGTCCCCTGCATCAGCAGGCGGACTCTCAACCACTGCGCCACCAGCGAAGCCCCAACCTGACAGTATTTTGTTTCTGAAAATACTGTAAACCTGACAAAACTTTCAGTTAGTCATTTATTCTGTGTGCATATCCTACAATATTGATTTCTTTGTGTTACTTTATCCTTAGCTTTAAAAAAAATAATTGTGATGAAAATGATTTTGTTTATTTCCAAATAAATACTCAAGCATATGCATACACTTCAAAAATAATGAACATATGTGTTTAAATTAAAATGGGATGTGGGGGGAATCCCATGAAAATACATTCACTAGCAGCCATTGTAAGGTCTATCTCACCATGTTTGCCAAACTTTGAAGTCTGGGCGAGCTTCCCATTTCTGTGCCCGCTGGAAATCCTGCAAGTAGCTGATTCGTGAGACAATGCCAAGCCATCCAAAAATAGAGGGATGAGATTAGGTTCTGTGTAACACAAATACCATGATCCTATCAATATGATCTAGCTGCAATCCCTTTGTTTGTATGTCTAGCATATGATTAATATTGTATTTCAAATCTGAAAGAGGAGAGAGATAAAAGTAACTCACGCATAAAGAAGCTATTACAAAGAGGAGTAGGAAATCCAAGATTTGTTAATTAATCACCTGGACAAACAAGATATTGTCTCCTTACGTTTGAGTTGGTTTTCCCATTCAGATGTGTATTTTCAAACAAGTATGTGGTGACAGACAGGGATATACACAGAGGATCTAGAAGGCATCCCCTGTGAAGATTTTAAAGACATGGCTCCTTTCTTAATTTCGGAGAAGAATGATGAGGAAGAGACTGTTTTAACTACAATGCAATTGGAAGGAATATAAATTAAAGCATACCCAGTTGCCTTTCCCTTTTACAAAGAGAATGCAATTGAAAAACTATAAAAATACACATGTCTATGTTTTATTTCCAGCTTACTGATCTGCAGTGGGCTACTGGTTTAGCACGACAATTTTGGGCCTCACATTTTTCACTAACAAGGGTTAAAATCTAGTGCTCCAGTATTCTACTGCAGCATAACAAATCATCCCAAACTTGGTGACAAAAATCAACAACCATTTTACTGTGCTCATGGAGTCTGTGTGTCAGGAATTGGGCAGGGCACAGTGGTATGATTTCTCTGCTCCACGATGTCTGGGGGCTTCATCTGACAAAACTCAAGTGGCTTCAGGTGACTCCAACAGCTGGGGCTGGAATCCTATGGAGGCTTCTTCACTTACAAGTCTGGTGCCTGAAATAGGATGACTCAAAGGCTGGGCATAGATGGGACTGTCAACTGGAGTGCCTACAGCAGGTGGCCAGTCCATGAGGCTTGGGCTTCTTCACAGCATGGAAGCATCAGGGTAGTTGCTTTTTACCTGGTGGCTCAGGGCTCCATGAGTAAATGCTTCAGCAAACAAGACCTTCCATGACCTAGTCTCAGAAGTCACATAGCATCGTTTCTATTATACTCTGTTGGTTGAAGCATTACAAGCCCAGCTAGATTCAAAGGGAGTAGACATAGACACCACCTCTTGACAACATAAGTGTCAAAGAATTTGCAACCATGTTTTAAAATTGACACACCTATGCAGTGTGCTACACCTACTCTTAAATATAGCTAAAGTAAGGGAACAAATATTATTCATTAAGTACCTGTTAACTATCACGTACTATTAGGAGTTTTAAATACATATTTACTCTTCAAAACAGCTCTATGAAGAAATTATTATTATCTCCATTTGACAATTACGGCATCTAAAGCCCAGGGGTTTGATAACTTATCCAGGAAAACACAGTACTGTTCAAAGCCTTGGTCTATTTAATTCCAAAGACTGGTACTTTCTCACTATTCTTACTATCACCCTATGTTTGCTTGTGTTTTTAACAAAAATTCTTTTCCTAATAAAAAAGTCTCTTTTTTTTGTCATGAATTTGTATGGAAAATACCATGTTTTAACCATCATACTTTAGTTCATATGATAACCAAAAACTCATCAAACACCAAAAACTAAATAATTTCAATGCATTTAAGATACTTATAAATAAGAAAACTATTTGTTTCCTACACTGCTATAACAAATTACTACAAATGCAGTGGCTTAAAACAACACAGGTTTACTATCTTCCAGTTCTGGAGGTCAGAAGTCCATAATAGGTCATGCTGGCCTAAGTCAAGGTGCCAGCCGACTGAACTCCTGCTTCCTTGCCTTTTCCAGCTCCTCAAGGCTGCACACATTCCTTGGCTCATGACCCCTTCCTCTATCATCAGAGCCAACAATGGCATCACTTCAAGTCTGCTTTTGTCACCACATCTTCTTCTCTGACTCTGACCCTCCTGCCTCCCTCTTTCATTTATAAATATTCTTGTGATAACATTGGGCCCATATGGATAATACAAGATATTCTCCCATCTCAAGACTCTTAAATGAATCACATGCAAAGTCCTTTTTGCCATATAAGGTAACATATTCAGAGGTTCTGCAGATTAGGATATGGACATGGGCAGGGGACAGGATGTGGATTCTGCCTACCACAAAGACTATTACACAAATGTAGCATAAGTACACACATCATCTATATTCCCCAATTAAACAGCCACTATACTCTGTCATCCCCTCACATGAAATGTGTTGTATTTCCCAATTATAGGGCTGCTAATTACAACATTTCCTCTCTTACATCCAAATTTAACCATCTCATCAAGCTCACTAAAGCCTTTCATTGAGTGGCCGGGGAGGCTCCACACCCTCAGCACCTCCATGGGGAGCAGTGCACTGCGTCCTGCCCTGCGGAGCGCAGATCCCCGCCGGCCCTCCCTCTCAGCTCCCCTGACAGACAGGCACACCTGTGGGCCCAAACAAACTTACCAACTCATAGCGCTCAACCCAGATTTGCAGGGGCGCCTCCACACCTCCTGCAGGGTAGAACGTGTCCGATCCTGCCCAAGAGGCAGCGAGGAAAGTCGAGGTTTCCAGTGGGGTGTCCTGTCTAAACAGGACAGGTAAGCTTGTGCGCTCCTCCACACTCACCACCATCTCCTGTCGGGTATTGTTTTCACCCCCACCCCCGGCTCCAATAAGGATAAAAATGGGGTGAGAAGTCATAGGGTTGAATCGTGAAGCCCGATTTTCATGCCGAAGTTCTCATTTGTTCAAGCTTAGCATTTCACTGCAGGCCATGACTGGAATTTATTAACTTGCTAAAGCTGACGCTCTGAGGTCTTCACCCATTGTATGGTGACTGTTTGCTTAATTATCCATATCTAAAGAGTGGCTTTGGCTGATTTGCGGTTCTTTCAGCTTTCTAGGCCTGTGCAACCCTCTGCTCAGCGACAGCACAGGTCACTGAGTACCTACTGAGAAGCGTCCTCCAGAAACCCTGGAGGGCTCACAGCACAAGCCTGGTACATCGTACACTCGCAGAATGTGTAGCTGCCGGTGCAAAACCAAGAACCCACTCTGGGAGGGCAGTGAGGGGCTCAGAGACACCGGCAGACGCCACAGAGAGGCTGCGCAATTTTATTCCAACTATACTCTTAGTGCCACGATGCCACAGCATCAATTTGTACTTCTGCATGCAGCTCATGCTGGTGTGATGACAGCTCTTAAAATATTGAGTGATTGTGGGCCCGTCAGCATAAAATTATTCTAACATGGTGCCTTTATTAGTGCTTCAATAAATGCCATTCTTCTTGTGTTCTGAGGTGGCATTTGCAAATGAGCTAATTTCTCTGCAGTAAAATAACTGTGTTGCATTTATTCTGCAGGGGGGAAAAAACAGTGCTATTACATAAAGGTGGCTTTTTTCCATCAAAACCACATACACTGTAGTTAGTCAAGTTTAAAGAAGAATGCATTAACTAAATGACTAGGTAATTATTTAAATGAACTTGCTGCTTTAAAAAGCTGTAGATGGGATAAACACCTTAAAAAATCCCTTGTTACTTCAAAAAGATGTGGCAAATTAGTCAGAGGAGTCTCCATGCTCCAAGTCAGGGGAAGAAGGTGTCTGCTGATAGGTGACAAGCATTTTAGGGGTTGGGTGTGGGTCTCTTGACCTCATGCCACACTGGCTTCATTCTCCAGAAAGAGTGGAATGGGGAGGAGAGAGAAGAATAGGTATCAGCTAAATCTTACCCTATGCATTTTGCTGCCTGCCTCCTCTGGTCCGAAACCCTAGACTCCTACGGCCTCACTAGTGCGAGGACCCTTTTGGGCATCACTGATCGACGATGCCCGCCCATGATAAGAAAGCAGTGAGCACCACACTCACGGAGGTCTCCGGCAAATCAGGCATCAACCCCCTTCCCTTAATGTAGGAGGCTGTGCATCAAAATTAAGAAATAATGAACTACCTGCCTAGAGTTTTTGTGAACCAACGGTAAGACACTCTGATGCTACTCTCCTTCCAACTAGCAAAAAATTTTAAAAGGGAGGGAAGGAAAGAAAGGTGAGAGAGAGGGGAGGGTAATGATTAAGAGCAAGAACAAGAGAGATAAGTATTAAGAAAAAAAGAGAAAGTAGGAGGGAAATAAATACAGAAAAATAATCCTGAGAAAATTTTCTCAGAGAAATGACTGAGAAATAGGAAGTTGTATTTTGAGATAAAAGTCAAGCAAATCCCACTGTAAGGATAAACTATGAATTTATTCAGGCTAATACTTCCTAAAGGAAATAATGAGGTTTCTCACTCCCACACTGCTGCGAAGATCTCTGAAGTTCTTTCCTCCCTTATACTTTGTTCCTCCTTCAGCTGGGTCTGTGAGCTACACAAAACTAAAAGGGCATTTGGTTTTAAGAAGAATTTAATATATTTATAAAGGAAATCAATAAATCACAAAAATTTAAAAATGGGAATTAACTAATATTGGATATCTGCCATGTAACCAGGCACCAGGTTAAGCAATTTGCACTTACTCATTTGTTTACTCACCACTACCGACTTACACAGTAGTTCTCAGTAGCTCTGCTGAGACTCCTGGAGCTCTAAAGAACATTTTTCCAGGACTCCCCTGGTGGCGCAGTGGTTACGAATCTACCTGCCAATGCAGGGGACACGGGTTCGAGCCCTGGTCCGGGAGGATCCCACATGCAGCGGAGCCACTAAGCCCATGCACCACAACGACTGAGCTTGCACTCTAGAGCCCGTGAGCCACAACTACTGAAGCCCATGTGCCACAACTACTGAAGCCCACGCGCCTAGAGCCCGTGCTCCGCAACAAGAGAAGCCACCGCAATGAGAAGCCCGCACACCGCAACGAAGAGTAGTGCCCCCCGCCGCCACAACTAGAGAAAGCCCGCATGCAGCAACGAAGACCCAACACAGCCATAAATAAATTAATTAATTTAAAAAAAATTAAGAATATTTTACTTACAATGTGAATTTGGGACCAGGTAAGAGGTCAGACTCAGACCAAAATGTCAGCTTTTCAAGTAGATGGAAGAGCACAGCTCACACGTGAGCCTTCAGCACGTTTCCTAATACTTCACCCCAAGTCATACCTGGCCACCAGCAGGAAAACCATGTGATCAAGAGCAAGAACAGGGACTTGAGACTAAACTTACTTTACACTCCAGGTATACAGCACAACTTACTAAACAGGCTTAAATTAATTCATCTTTCTTCCTTATGTTTCATTTTATTTTACTGTAAGTAGAAAAGTAAAATCTCATGAAGATGTCATAAGGATTAATGAGACAGCCTCTTCTGAATGATGTGAAAGTTATGTGTCTTTTTTTTATCTTTTTTTTCACATATCTCACTATAGACATGAGGTGATAGGCAAGTTTCTGGACTTTCCTAGACCTCATTGTTCTTACTTGTAAAATGAAGTCATTGACTTAAAGAACTTGAAGGCCTTGTGATCCAGGAACCTGAAGCATCCCCTGGGAGTTTATAAGAAACGCAGCAACTTGGGGCCCACCCCAATCTACAGAATCAGAATCTTTACCAAGATCCCAGACCAAATCACATGCAATTTCAAGTTTGAGAAGCATGGTACTAAGGACCATTCCAGCGTCACAGTTGTATGAATCCATGAATTGGTTAAAACAAACAACCAAAAAGTAGCAAAGAGGAGGCTAAACACTGGCCATTATAAAAAAGCTAAAACATATTCCACCCCTCCCTTGGCCCTCACCTCTAGGGTTTCACTGATGTCTTTTATCTGATAGTTTCCCTAGGGTTAAAGATCCAATGGTGGCTGAGTCAGCGGCGGTAAGAAAGTGGAAAGAAATCTGTAAGTTGCTGTTCCTTTTACTCTTCTGTGCCCAAAGCTATATAAATGTTGCAGTAAAATAGGCAACATATTTTACTCTATGGGTCCATCCTGCACATACTGAGAGAGGCAGCAGAGCAGAGGAATAAGCAGGACTGGCCAGGGAGCCTGATGGCCTGCCTGAATTCCAGTTCTACCACTGACAAGCTGTGTGATTCAGAGTCATTACAACATTTCAGTCTGCTCATCTGAAAAATGGAAATAGTGA
Organism: Platanista minor; assembly: GCA_004363435.1. Lineage (NCBI taxonomy): Eukaryota > Metazoa > Chordata > Mammalia > Artiodactyla > Platanistidae > Platanista > Platanista minor. The sequence goes on along the minus strand of RJWK010023750.1, from coordinate 3,422 downwards.
GGACCCCATTTCACTAAGTAATTAAATACATCAATATTTATAGAATCCTGTACCAGAGCCTGGCCCACGGTAAGTACTACATAAACCCTTGGTTAAATAAAATCCACCAACATATGAGGAATGTTTCCATTTTCTTATTTTGCTTTTAACAATAGGGAAACCAAGTTCAGCCAACACTATCTCACAGTACTATCCTTCAGCAAGGCACAAGGCTTTTATAATTGGCATTTTGACAATAAACTGGTGATTTTGCTGCTAATTTTTCCCTTCAGATATAATAAAATATGTCTAGTATATATAACTAATGCAAATGGCTTAAAATAATATGTGCTCTATGTACACTTATTTAATAAGCACAACCTTATGAGATAGATATGATTAGCAGCCCCATGTTACAGATGAGAAAACTGAAGCTGTAAGTGACTTACCTAAGGTCACACAGCTGCACAGAGAGTGGGAATTTGAAATCAGGCAGTCTGGCTTCAGAATCTGTGTTCTTTGAGACTATGCTATAGCATGCTATATACTATCGATATATACAAAATGCTCTCCTGTACTGCCTTTCACCCTTCCTGGTTTTAATATTTATGTCAGTGGTATCTGTCTTAAATTCATCTTAAATACCATATCGCTTAGGGGCAGAGACAGTTTCTCTACTTTCCTCGGTGTAAAGCCAAATGAAACAACTTGTGCAGCTAGTTAATCGCTTACTAAATTCCTAGTAATAACAATGACATAATATATTACCAAAATCTAATGACATCACAGAAAAGAAACCAACATTGAAAACAACTCTTCCCTCTGAAGTTCTCTTGAATGTGACTGCTGCATTTATGCTTCATTTTTTTTTTACAAGATGTTTACATTAGGTTTGTACAAAATATTTCAAAATCCACTTAGACAAATTATCCCAAAAGCTAGTAAATAACTCTTTTACGCTTCTTTGAAAAGATCAGAGCCAGTAGCCAATCTTTACTCACCTAGAGAAAAAAGGAAAGCAACAAAATGATGCTGAAATGACACACGGGGCCTCTAAAGTTATAATAGAGATGTTTCCCATCTTGTTATTCATACTCTGTCATAGGCAAACGGCTTAAAAACAGGCAAGGGAGCATTCAGCCTTCTTGCAAACACAGGTGGGTTGAGCCTCCATCAAGGATGGCTGCAGATGGGAAACTGGGGAGGACGAGGGCAGCGTAGGCTCAAGGCACATGCGCGGCAGGGCACACGCCGTTAGCCTGGGTGCACCTGTGCAGAGAACATCCTGCACCTCCCTCCTGGTTACAGACCCCAACTCCCACCCCTGGAACTGGGGTGTATGGCCGCTTGAACACACATATCATTTAGAGTCTGAACTCCCACTTGGCCTAGCCACAGATCAACGACGCTGTCCGCTATCTCCTTTTGCGGGAGGCAACAGAACTTATTGAAAATGCAGCTGAGCTTCACATGTTCAGATTCTAGCCCTGCCACTTGCTACCTGTGTGATGCTGACGAGCTCCTTAACCTTTTTTAAGCCTCTGTTTCCCTATTGGTAGAAAAAGGAAAATAAGAGCTTCCAAACCCTAGGGTGACTGTGAGGATCATTGCAGCTAACGTGTGTAAAGTTCTAAGTGAAGTGCCTGGGGTGTGGTGAGCGCTGGGTAAATGTGAGCAATTCCTGCCTAATTATGTTGTGCTTCCCTCCCCTTCTGCTTCTTTCTACCCTACACAGTGGCACAAAGTGAAACAATCTGCATAAAGTAGGTGCTCAGAAAATTTTAGAAAGACACACTGGCACATTATTTTCAGGCTTTTTCTCAGACTCATGATTTGCAAATAACTGTCAGAAGTCCAAGGGCCAGATGCATTCCAATCACTTGGGAGGCTTTTTAAAAATACAGATTCTTACTTCCTCCCCCAGAAATTCTAATACTGAATGCCCAAGAGGAGGCGCAGGGAAACGTCCTAAAAGTAAAACCAACAAACAACCAAGCAAACTCCCCATGTACCTGAACTCTGGGCCCAGCTGCTCCTCTCAGCGGTCTTATTCTTTCCGGTTTTATATAGCAAGGTACTGACTTGTAGCCTAACTTGGAGGCTGTGAGGGCTGGAAATGAAGAAGGAGGTGGGAGAATGAAGGGAAATAGGAGAGATCAGGAAGGAGAACTCTGCATCCCACCAGTGTCAGCAAAAGCACTTCTCATACCGGAGGCCATGCCTCACCAGGACCCTGTGGTGGCACTCCTTGTTAGAATTGGTCCTGATGACCACGTTAGTGAAGAGTAGAGATAATGAAACCATAGCATTTTAAACAGTGCAGATTTGCCAGACGATAGCAGGGGCCCTGCCCTAGAAAAATCCTGACTGCATGCCAAACACAAAACAGAAACTCTGGGCGAACTTCCCAAGTATAACTAGCTCCGACTTTCTTCTCTAACTCTGGCTCTGGCTTCTGCTCTAACCGCATTCCCCGCAGGCTGAAGGATCTCTGAACTGGCAAAATGAAACCAAACACTGTCCTTTACCCTTCATCTGGGCATAAAAATTTCAAACTATGCTTCATGTCCATGTCTAATAGAACCCTTCTCAATTCTCAATCCCTGACAAGCTAAAGTATTCCTCTGCAAAAGGTAACAACTAACCAAAAAAAGTACAAAGCATATATTTAAAAATACACAGCTGTTCAAAAGAAAAGGATCACCATGAGAATTCAGAGCAAATGTCTTCCTACAAAATAATAAATTTATTGCAAGGAACAAGAAAGTGCTTTAGAACCTCCATATGTGTTTACAATAGGAGCCAGAAGGACCTGTTTCTATGAAACTGTATCAGACATGGAGGTAAAAACAACAAATAACAAACAGTAAAGTTAATGCAGGCTGTCAAGTTAGTTTTTTCAGAAATCAAATTTGTAAAGCAGTAATCAACTCTGGATTCTTCCCAAACTCAGGGAAAGCATTAAAAAAGATTTAAATGGTTAGAAAAATCTAAGAGACATAGAAGACAAATATAGGGGAGTCAAGTTGCAAAGGACATCTAAGAAGAATAAAATATGGAGACAGTACTGAAGCTTAAAGGAAGTGAACAATTATAAGAATAATTGAAGAAAACTATTTTACCTGAAAAAAAGTGATTTTGAAGATTGAAATACTTTGCCAAAAAAAAGAAATAAAAGAAAATTTAATGAAAAGATACCATACCTAGACATACACCAACACCTGGACATACACCAACATTTTTTTTTCCCATTTAAAATATCCCTCAGAGAAGATGGCAGAAGAGTAAGACACGAAGATCACCTTCCTCCCCACAGATACACCAGAAATACATCTACACGTGGAACAACTCCTACAGAACACCTACTGAACGCTGGCAGAAGACCTCAGACCTCCCAAAAGGCAAGAAACTCCCCCATGTACCTGGGTAGGGCAAAAGAAAAA
>RJWK010023749.1:0-28873 GCA_004363435.1 Platanista minor | reverse complement strand
AAAAAAAAAAATGAATAAATTTGTTCAATGTTTACCGACATGAATAAATCTCAAAAACAAAAGACTGAGAAAAATAAGTTGTGGAATTATATGTACTGAATAATACTATCACATACAGTTTTGAGAGCTTCATACAATACTAAATATTATTTATAAATACACTGAACTCCAAGGTATAAAATATGTGCAGTAATAACTATGAAAATTCTGAGGAAAGGAGGGGAAGAAGAGGAAAGAAAAGGGTTGGGAGGGGATACACAAGGGGCTTTAAGTTAACATTTTATTTTTTAGGAAAAAAAAAAGAAAAAGAAATCAAACAAATATAGTTAAACTTTAGGGCTGCTGTAGTTCTAGACAATGGGAAAACAGCTTTCCATTATATTATTCTCTGTGTTTTCTTCTTTTATGAAGCATTCCATAATGAAATATGAAAACAAGAAATAGTATGCGACACGAAAGTCAGTCCTGTTCCCACCTACTTATTAACAGAAGCCTTCTGTATCAGTAAAAAGAACACTGCATGGGCAGAGGATGGAATTCTGTCATTCTTCACCTCTGTTTGGTCTGTTAAATTCCCCAGTCTGTTAACAACTCCAGCTGCAACTGCCAGTTGTACATGGAGGGAAGGTCGCAGCTGCTGGGGTTCAAATATTTCCAGCACACCGGTGGGGCAGGCCAGCTAGAATTCTAGCTGCCTCCTGCACAAGAATTCATCTTAAGGCAAGGTAATCTTGTTCGACAACAAAACCTCAGTCAGGAGAGGGGAGGAAGTTTGAATGCAGCACGGGAGCGGCACCAGGTTTTGTCTCCCAGCCTTCCAGGTTTCACTCCAATTCCCACGCGAGGGGCAGAGCCAAAAATAAAAACTGAAAGCACCGTTTCCCTTTTTTAAAAAAATCTATACTCCATTAGGGCACAGCAGCACTACTTGAATACAACCAACACAAATTACTATAACCAAGAATGGGGTTAGAAGCATCCTCGTCTTCTTTGAGATATTAAGGACTCCAGGTTATCAGAATTTGTAAAAATCTAGGATGACAGGTGGGAGGTAATAGTGCCCAGTAGAAAAGGCAAAACCCAGAAAAAACAGCAGACGTGTCCAGAGGAGTAGTGAATGAAGCAGGACTTCATGGACTTTGCAAAAGTAGCAGTCAGACCAGGTAGAAAGGGCAGAAATTAATAATAATGGTAGTAGTAGTAATAGTGATAATAAAAACACATATAGCGTTTACAATACGTCAAGTACTAAGTACTTAAAGATATTCACTGAGGCACCGTGGTAGAGAGTCTTCAAGACGGCCTCCATCCATTCCTTCTCTCCCTGTATTTGAAGGCTACCCCTTAAAACAACAGGGGACTCTAATTCCCGCCCCCTCCCCACCCCATTGAAAGTGAGATAGCTTAGCAACCTGATTGACTAATAGAAGGCAGTGGAAATGACCTTCTGGGATTTCTAGAGGTAGGTCATAAAAAGCCACATAAGCAGGTCTCTTAGAATACCCACTCTTGGAACACTCCTTTTTAGAACCAACTGCTATACTGTAAGCATCCCAAGCTACATGGAGAGGCCACAGGTAAGGGTTCTGGGGAACAGTCCTAACTGAGCTCACAGCCTCCAGGCATAACTACCAGCCACAGGGGTGAGCCATCTTGGATGTATGTACAGCCCCACCGAGCCTTCAGATGACTCAGCACCAGCCACCATGTGAGTACACCTGCACAAGAGGCCTCAGAGAGAACCACCCAACTCACACACCCGGTCATCTCACAGAACTATGAGAGATGATTTTTTTTAATGTCATTTAAGACACTAAGTTTGGGGAGGGTAGTTTGTAACCAGTAAACGATAACTAGAATAGGCACGAAGTAGTTGAAAGACTTATTCAAGATTGCAAGGTTAGTCAGTATCATGGCAGAGCAAGGATTCAAACCCAGGCCATCTGGCTCTAGAGGTTACACATTTAAACATCACATTGCCTCTTGCTTCTGATAAAAGTTGTAATATCCAGTGGAGGAGCCAAAACGAGAAAAGAAAAACATATCAGGCTCCAGTGGTAGTATATGAGTACATGTAAGAATAAGCCCTCCGCTTCCCCAGAACACTGAGGGTGGACAACATAAAGAGGCTGGTATCTTGCATTATTAAGTGGAAGCAACAAGCAGTTAAACCATGAGTTACAAGCTGCAGACCAATCTGAATCTTACCTGTCGCTGCACAAACATGGTCATCACCTTCTTTGCTAGTTCAAATGGGGATTCTTCACCAGGAAGGGAGTTACTCATGGCAAAACGCACATCCATACACAACACCACAGCTGCCTGGAAAAAAAGTCCCAAAGAACGTGTGAGAAAATGTTATTAACGGTCATCAAAAAAAGAAACAAAAGAGATGTCCTTTACTTATTTCACCCACAGATATTCAGGGTATGCATGATAAAGGGAAGGGAGGTGTTCTACTTAGAGAATGTATGTAAGGCACCTAAATTTTCACTATGGAAAAACTTTAAATAGTCCTGATATTTCCTGAAAGCTAGAAGGTATCTGCCAGGACAGGAGCATGCTCCAAGTAGCTGCTGTTCCTCTGGTCTAAGCCTGAGCATAAATCCATGGGGAGTACATCTGAAAACAACCTGCAGGCTAGAGCTAAGTCCAGCCCAGCTGAGCCCAAAATATTATACATCAAACCAAATGCAACTGATATGCTGACCCACAGTACGAGTACAGATGCTTTCGTTGTAAGCCACTGACCTGGGGTGTGGTTTGTTAGAAAGCATTTTGGTGGCAATAGGTGATTGTCATAATCTATATATGCTAAAATGATACACTCCAAATATTTGGATCATTTTGTAAACTGGGAGTCTAAAATGAAGACTAAGACACCAAATCTATTCTAGTAGGGGACACAGACACATAAATGATACCAGCACAATATTCCATGACCGAGGTACACAGTGGACACTAAGAGAGCACAAAGGAGGGGCATCTGCCCAAGACTGGTGGAAGGGATAGAGGACGGGTAAGGAGGCAGAAAAACCCTCCTGGATATGATCCTTGGGTGAACCTTAAAGAATGAGTAGGCAGAATGGGAGAAAATACTTGCAAACGAAGCAACTGATAAAGGATTAACCTCCAAAATACACAAGCAGCTCACGGAGCTCAATATCAAAACAACAAACAACCCAATCCAAAAATGGGCAGAAGACCTAAGCAGACATTTCTCCAAAGAAGACACACAGATTGCCAACAAACACATGAAAAGATATTCAACATCACTAATCATCAGAGAAATGCAAATCAAAACCACAACGGCCATTATCAAAAAAATCTATAAACAATAAATGCCGGAGAGGGTGTGGAGAAAAGGGAACCTTCCTGCACTGTTGGTGGGAATGTAAATTGACAGAGCCACTTTGGAGAACAGTATGGAGTTTCCTTAAAAAAACTAAAACTAGAACTACCACATGACCCAGCAATCCCACCACTGGCCAAATACCCTGAGAAAACCATAATTCAAAAAGATACATGTGGGCTTCCCTGGTGGTGCAGTGGTTAAGAATCCTCCTGCCAGGGGCTTCCCTGGTGGCGCAGTAGTTGAGAACCTGTCTGCCGGTGCAGGCGACGCGGGTTCGTGCCCCGGTCCGGGAGGATCCCACATGCCGCGGAGCGGCTGGGCCCGTGAGCCATGGCCGCTGAGCCTGCGCGTCCGGAGCCTGTGCTCCGCAATGGGAGAGGCCACAGCAGTGAGAGGCCCGCGTACCGCAAGAAAAAAAAAAAAAAAAAGAATCCTCCTGCCAATGCAGGGGACATGGGTTCGAGCCCTGGTCCAGGAAGATCCCACAAGCCACGGAGCAACTAAGCCCATGCGCCATAACTACTGAGCCCGCATGCCACAACTACTGAAGCCCTCGTGCCTAGAGCCCATGCTCTGCAATAAGAGAAGCCACCGCAATGAGAAGGCTGCGCACCGCAACGAAAGAGTAGCCCCCCTCGCCGCAACTAGAGAAAGCCCACACATGGCAACCAGGGCCCAACACAACCAAAAATAAATAACTAAATAAATTTACTTTTTTAAAAAAGGTACATGTACCACAATGTTCATTGCAGCACTATTTACAATAACCAGGACATGGAAGCAGCCTAAGTGTCCATCGACAGATGAATGGATAAAGAAGATGTGGCACATATATACAATGGAATATTACTCAGCCATAAAAAGGAACGAAATTGAGTTATTTGTAATGAAGTAGATGGACCTAGAGTCTGTCATACAGAGTGAAGTAAGTCAGAAAGAGAAAAACAAATACCATATGCTAACGCACATATATGGAATCTAAAAAAACGGTACTGATGAACCTAGTGGCAGGGCAGGAATAAAGATGAAGATGTAGGGGATGGACTTCAGGACATGGTCGGGGGGTGGGGTGGGGGAAGCTGGGATGAAGTGAGAGAGTAGCACTGACATATATACACTACCAAATATAGAATGGATGGCTAGTGGGAAGCTGCTGCATAGCACAGGGAGATCAGCTTGATGCTTCATGACAACCTAGAGGGGTGGGATAGGGAGGGTGGGAGGAAGGCTCAAAAAGGAGGGGATATGGGGATATATGTATACATATAGCTGACTCACTTTGTTGTATAGCAGAAACTAACACAACATAAAGCAATTATGCTCCAATAAAGATATAAAAAAAAAAGAATGAGTAGGAGTCGGTCATGTGAACAAGGGGAGTTTTAGGCAGAGGAAACCAAATAAATAAAGACACCTGGTCATTGGCTAGCAATCATGTATGTAGGGGACTAAGGAAATAGGGCAAACATAAACTAAAAGTAAAATGAATGGATACATGTAAAGTTCTGTATTTGGCAACCAAAGTTTAACTGAATTGGGTTAGAGGAGACCTGAACAAATAGCAGCTCAATTTCAGGGCGGATTATAAAATGACATTATAAAATGTCACCAGTATGACATGGCTACAGGAGTACATTCCCCACACCTACCCCATTCCATCCTCTAAAATATTTTCAGTCCTATCAATGGTGTAGTAAATTTAAGGAAGGAAAAGACAGGTTTTATGATTTTTAAAAAAGAAAAAAAACTAAATTAGATCCCAGGAGACCTGGGATCCAGTCCCATCTTTATTACCAAGTAGCCAAATTCTTGGGCATGTCACTTAAATTCACTGTTAATTTGTGGAGGCAGGAAGCAGTTGTTGGACTAGATGAGATCTAAGGTATTTTCCAGAGTTAACATTCTTTGACATTGACTGACAGTCTCACCTGTGCTCTGTACTGGTCAGACCACATGTGACAAATGGTGAGCAGTTCTGACCATCACATCTTATGAGAAACACTAATTACAACTGAACATGAAATGAGCAGATTAGAGAAGGATCTGGAGAATATGTGACCTGAGGAACAGGTGGGAAAAACTGGCTATGTGAACCAGACAAGAAGATTTAGAGGAATCTGTTATCCTCAAATAGTTGACAGCTGTGTTACAAAAAGATCGCTCCACAGAGAGATAATAGGATCAACAGATGGAAGCTATAGAGAGATTGAGCTGACACCATATTAGGGGAGAAAAAATATTTAGAAGTAATAAATGAAAGAACTACTGTTTTCTGAAGCAATGATCTCCTGACCCTAAAATTGTTTGAAAAACCTAGATGAGCTCCTATCAGGGATGTTATAGAGGATCTCTAATTTGGTTACATCTCAGGCAAGGCAAAATATGGAAAGGAAGGACTATTTTAAGTTTTTTCCCTAGTTTACAAAGAATTAAACATAATGCACTAATATTAAGAGAGTTCTAGATTATAAATAGCATGTTTGGAGAAAGGGTGGTAATAAACTACAAAATTCCTTTGAGAGCAATAAAATTCACATTCCATAGTTTCAATGGTCTGAGCATAAAAACCTTTAAAAAGTTGAGTCCCCAAATACGCTGCTGCACCTATTTAATATATGTTCATAAAAGCTACTTTTATGAACAGAAAACTCTAAATCAGAGGACTAAAGGTCCTTTGCCAGGAATCAGGTATACAAAAAAATGGCATCAAAGGGTTTCACAGTATGGAAGCTCTTATCTGAAAGCAGAAGAATGGTCTATGTAATACCTCAAGCTCCCTTCTGGTAGCAGTAAGAAAACCAGGAGAAAGAAATTGAGCAGCATGGCAACCCTTCATTTAAACACTGAAGCAATACAGGCTATTAGAATTCTGCTGCAAGTCCACCTGCCATAAACAGCTGCTTCATTAGCGCTGAAAGGAATAAAAGAGGTGAGTGGCATATGTTCATAATCATTTCAATCAGCATTTCCTTAAGGGGAGTTGAGAAGACTAGGGATCGGTTGCTCCAACTCCTATCTTGTTTATCTGTATACCAAATGCCTAATAAAGGGCCTAGTTTTGAATAGACGGATGGAAAGACCGATGGATGGATGAATGAATGAATGAACGAAGTCCTTGGAACACACCTCCTTCTAGAGACCCTTCAGAGACAACTACCGCTCTGCCTATACTGAAAATGCCATTTTAAAAATTCATCATAATGTTATTAACCTGGGTCACTGAGGGTCATAGATTCCTAGCAAGAGACACATTCTCCCGGACTCTGAAAGCAGAAAGCCTGTGTTCAAATTCAGATTCTACCACTTGTGGATTGGGTGACCTTGGGCTAATCACTTTCTTTAGGCCTCGGTTTTCTCACCTGTAAATTGGGGATAAAAGTTTTCAACTCATGGGCTTGTTGTGAAGATTAAATGAGATCGGAATAAAGCGTTAGAACAGTGCTTCACCAGAGTAAGTTTTCGCAATAAATGAGAAATATTATATTATTATAGAGGTAATAAGACGTTTCACATTTCAAGTTATTTTACTCTCAATCCTTCTCTGAAGTTTTACAAGCCTGTGGGATTGGTTCGTATCGTGGCTAACTTCCATTCTCACAGATTTTTTTTTTTTTTTTTTTTTTTGTGGTACGCGGGCCTCTCACTGTTGTGGCCTCTCCCGTTGCGGAGCACAGGCTCCGGACGCGCAGGCTCAGCGGCCATGGCTCACGGGCCCAGCCGCTCCGCGGCATGTGGGATCTTCCCGGACCGGGGCACGAACCCGCGTCCCCTGCATCGGCAGGCGGACTCTCAACCACTGTGCCACCAGGGAAGCCCTCTCACAGATTTTTAAAAGCCAGATTCAGAAGAAATGGAGCAGTCGGGGGTAGGCTGGGATAGAGAAGTACGGAGGGGAGGTCGGAGTGGGATGGAAAGCAGGATGAGGACCGGTGGAGAGGAAGTGAGAGGATGGAAGGGCTGAGTAGGCGGCGGGGGTGGGGAGTGGGCGAGGCTCAAATTCCCGCCTGAAGACTCCAAATCGCCAGCTTTTCTCACAGCGCGTCCCTCGACCCCGGCCCTACTGATCCAGCCCACCACCGGGATCTCTCTTCCTCATTCCTTGGCACCGCCGCGATCCCATGATTCCTGCTTCCGGACCCCCGGCACAGGCAAGGCCCAAGCCTACAGATGTTCCTACCTTATTCCCCGACCACGCCATGTTGCGGTTCCGCAAGCGCCTTGGTCGCCTCTTCCGAGCCGGAAGCTGCGGCGCCGAAGCTCAGTTCCGCCGGACTCGGAGCTGGAGGGTCGCAGGAAGAGCCGCTTTCCGAGGAGGCTGGAAGGGGCGGGGAAACTGTACGTCGACGCTCTGAGCATGCGCAGATTCCCTGCGTTTCTTCCCTAGTTGAGGAGCTGTGTGGTCTTCGGGCTTCCCAAATCGCTAGAGTTAGGAGTAACTTCTCCGAAAGATCACTCCCCTTTTCTCACTCTGAGAATAATGCCTACAGCGTTTTATGTCAGAGATCTGGAGTTAGATTTCCCTGAATATGAGCATGAATCCAGAAAGTCACTTAACTTCCCTAAAATTCTGTTTCTTCTTCTAAAAAAAAAGGTAATGAAAGACGACAGACGCGATGACCTTAGAACCAACTCCTGAAAGAAAAGTAGTTTTCCAGGCAATCAAAAGTGGAAAGAACATTCTTCCTTGGAAAGGAGATGGGATGTAAAAAGGCCTGGAGGCATGAAACACCATCTGCTAATGATCGCCCAGTACTTCGAAGCGTCCCTAGCTTGGAAAGGAAGAAGTGAGGTTTAATTCCAGAAGACAGATCTAGGGAGATGTTCTAGAAATGGCAGCTATCAATTTCGGTGCCTGACAATCGCTCCACCCCCTTTCAAAGGAAACTGTCCAGCCTGCAGCCCTTGCCTCTTTGAGGGAGGCAGGTCCAAGTTGAACCTTACATAGAAAAGGCAATTTTCTGTACCAAATGACCCACAAGCTGAGAGCTGACTGGACGAAGGGTCTGGCAACCTGTGAAGTGTTTTCCAGCCTAGAACATTAAGTCCAATCAGCTTCTGTCCCTCTTGAAAATCAGACCTGGGAAAAGCAAGCCTGCAGCTGGAAAGATGTGGAGAGGCCATGAGGAGGGAGGGGTCTGGAGGGAGCCTGGGAGCCTAAGTTATAAGCACACTGAAGCCAGGAGAGTCAGACACTTTCAGACGGTGCTTTCAGAGCCCAGAGGGTTCATCTAGCTTTTGATTCAAGGAGTTCTTTTAAGGCTGAAATATTATTTTTAAAGTATTTTTCATATGACAGGTAAATAGAATTACTGGAGACTCACCATGGTGAAGGCAATTTCTATGCTTTATGCCCATGATTTTATCTTGTGTTTAGCCTCTATTTCCTTCTCTTTTTTTCTCTTCCTCTTGTACTGTCTCTGTCCCCTCCCCTCTCTCTTTTTCACACTACACACCCTCCAGTACAGATTTGTTTCCTTGGAAAAATTTTTAAAATTCTAGTGCCTGTGCTTGTTCACATCTCTCCACTGTCCTTATTGAAGTCTTTAGGGTCATACACTTCCAGACAGCTAGGCAGCCATGGTGTTGAGAATGGATATGGACTTTATGCACTGCTTCTCCTGGCAAAGGGCCTCCATTAATCAAGGGTGAGGGACAAACATTACCAATGTGACAGTGTAAATGGCGACTCCCTTCTTCCTCCACAACGAAAGGATTCTGACTTTGTTGGTTCCATTTCAACCTGTCAGTTCAGGATCGGTTTAGATTTGTGTGATACAGAATTAGGTGGAAAGGGTAAAGATAAGAGGGCATTTTGGACAGAACGAGAAGTGCATGGGAGCCACTGTGGCATATGAGGGAAATGGATGAAATAAGAAAAGGAAAATGACATCATTATTTTGATGGCCCCCCAATAGCCATGCCTCCCAGCATCCACATCCTTATATAGTCCCTTTCCCTTGAATCTGGGCCGGCTTTGGGACCTGCTTAAAATGCGGTAAAATGTGGTGGAAGTGACACTGGGCCAGTTTGGGACCAAAGCTTTCAGAGTACCTGGCAGATTTGGGTTTTGTACTCTAGTGGGAGCCAGATACCATATATAAAGACGGACTACCATAAGACTACATGCTATGAAAGCCCAACCTAACCACGTGGGAAGCCACATGGAGGAGCACTATTAGGGGTTATGTGTTTGTGTTCTCTCCGAATTCATATGTTGAAGCCCTAACCCCCAATGTGATGGTATGTGGAAATGGGGCCTCTGGGAGGTAATTAGAGTTAGTAGAGGTTGTGAGAGTGGGGCCTTTATGATGGGATTAGTGCCATTATAAAGAGAGTTAGTGTGCTTGCACTGACTCCCCCCTCACCAAACCCACCAGCCATTTGCACAAAGAAGAGGTCATATGAATATACAGAAGGCAGCCATCTGAAAACCAAGGGGAGAGCTCTCCACAGGCTCAACTCAACCGTGCTGGCACCCTGATCTCAAACTTGCAGCCTCCAGAAATATAAGAAAATTAATTTCTGTTGTTTAAGCCACCCAGTCTATGGTATTTGTTATGGCAGCCTTAGCAAACTGATACCAGCACTGAGCACCAATGCCCCAGGGGCCCACCTAGATGACAGCCAGCACCACTTTGGCAGAAATGCAAGTGAGGCCATCTTGGGAGTAGGTGCTGCATCCCCAACGGAGCTGTCTCAGCATTAGAGAGACATTGAGTAGAGACCAGTCATCTCCATCAAACTCTGCCCAAATCGCAGAATTACCAGCAAATAAGTCAAATGACTGTTATTTTAATCCAGTAAGTTTTACGTGTTACTCAACAAGAGATAACTGAAACAATAGGGATATTTTAAACTCTTGCTGTAGCGTAGACTGTGCATCCCTTAAGAATAGTTAACAAAGGCAAGTAAAGAATTTTATTTTGAAATTACAATTCAAGTTGCTGAAATGTGTTTGAGTTTGATATTGCTCTGAGAGTGAACTACATAAGTGATGAATTCATGAACATTATACAAAATGAAAATGTGCAGGCTTTGTGTTCTGACAGAGGTGTAACAATGTTTATATGGGCAATCGGGAAAATTAGTTTAAAATCTTAACGTGGTGCAGATATGAAATAAAAGTTTATATCCCAGAAAGATGTGAGTGGTGATGTACCATATTCTATGTGATTTTAAAATACCATTAAAAAAACATGTAAAATGCTTGTTAAAAATGATTAAAGAAGACAATTTCAATGATACAAATTTTATTTAACACTTTATGAAACAGACTGTTTCCATTCAAAGGACAACAAAATGAGACAAAGGTAGGAAGCTTTCACAGGATAGATAATAACGAATAAGGAAGAGAAAAGTAGAAAATACCTGATTGGCTGAGGCCACATAGTCAGCCTTGTTTGGAGCGAGAAGGAACAAGGAAAGAAGTATACAGCCCGAGCTGGCTTGCTGTTTGGGGGTTGGCTGACTGGATATACAGTCGGCCCACCATATGCATGGGTTGGGCAACCACAGGTTCAACCGACTGCAGATCAAACTCAACCCCTGGTTCATTGAATTTGAGGATGCAGAACACAGATATGGAGGGCCGGCTGTACTACCATTTTATATAAGGCACTTGAGCATCCATGGATTTTGGTCTCCACAGGGGTCCTAGAACCAATCCACCACTGATGCGAGGGACGATTATACTACATTTCTGGTCAAGCAGAACATTTAAAGGGATGCAAAAGTGACCTAAGTTTTGGTCTGCTGATGTGGCACCTAGGCAGGAGTGGCTTCATCTTGGGCCTAGAAAGTATTTCAACAGGCTCATATTAGTAATTACATTAATTGAAGAGGGGAAAATTTCTTTTTTTATAATTAATTTTTATTGGAGTATAGTTACTTTACAATGTTGTGTTAGTTTCTACCGTACAGCAAAGTGAATCAGCATTATGTGTACACATATATCCCCTCTTTTTTGGATTTCCTTCCCATTTAGGTCACCACAGAGCATTGAGTAGAGTTCCCTGAGCTATACAGTAGGTTCTCATTAGTTATCTATTTTATGCATAGTATCAATAGTATATATATATATATATACGTCAACCCCAATCTCCCAATTCATCCCACCGCCCCCCCTTTCCTCGTTGGTATCCGTATGTTTGTTCTCTATGTCTGTCTCTATTTCTGCTTTGCAAATAAGATCGTCTATACCATTCTTCTAGATTACACATATATGCGTTAATATGAGATATTTGTTTTTCTCTTACTTCACTCTGTATGACAGTCTCTAGGTCCATCCACGTCTCTACAAATGACCCAGTTTCATTCCTTTTATGGCTGAGTAATATGCCATTGTATATATGTACCACATCTTCTTTATCCATTCCTCTATTGACGGACATTTAGGTTGCTTCCATGTCCTGGCTATTGTAAATAGTGCTACAATGAACACTGGGGTGCATGTGTCTTTTTGAATTATGGTTTTCTCTGGATATATGCCCAGTAGTGAGACTGCTGGGTCATATGGTAGTTCTATTTTTCATTTTTAAAGGAACCTCCATATTGTTCTCCATAGTGGCTGCGCCAATTTGCATTCAAGGAGGGTAAAATTTCTGATGTTGGCCACTAATCATTTGCAACACTGTAAAACTTAAGCCCTAGGTGGCCTGGTATCAATGACACAATGAAACTTTCAAGTCATCGAAAATTAGTTCTTTTTAAGATTTACAACCTTGTTTTATTAGAAATCATGGATAACAGGGGTTTTGTTCCCCTTGGACTTGAAATGAAGGGTGCTACCTAATGTCGATGGACAAGATGGCTTGGGAACATTGGTATCATCATACTGGATCAGACATGGTTTACCAAGCTCAGCATATTATGGCTGCAGAGCAATTGGAAAGCATAGTCCTCCTTCCAGAAGAGTAGGTAACTATGAGCTAACAAAATGTTCAAGTATGGCATTTAACTCTCTAATTTCTCCTCTAAAATTCTCTAGGTATTTGCTGACAGCAAAGATGAGATTGCTTTAGGTCTGTTTGGTTAAGTTTTCCTCCCTCAGGTCTAGGCTTTTACATACCTCTCTGAGCCCTTTTGAAATGATTTTATTTTATGAGCCTATTTCTCCCACTAGGTGGCAAGCCCAATTAGGGTGAGGGTTACATCAACTTCACCTAGGTATCCCATGCTCCTTACCCTGACCCCACACTCCTTCATTCTGCCAGGGACATCTTACCCTTGTCCTAATCATGACTGTTTTTGGCCTTGGCCATTTGTTTCCTTAACCCCTGAAAAAAATGTGACAAATGTGGCTGCAACTTCCTACTGTAGGCTTAGGTGAATCTGTGATCTGTGGAAAAAATCCAGCTAAACAGAATCCTTATAAATTGGTGGTCTATGGGAAGAGTCAAGACATAAGGACCCATATTAAGATCGTTATACATATATAAAATAGTCACCACGCTCAACCTTTTCTGAAAACTGTAGCGTTCAAAGCAATTTTGGAGAAACTCAAAGTGAGCAAATGTTAATCTGATTTTATTTTTATTTTCTTTGTCTTCATTTCAATTGTTTATATCTCTGCAAAAGCACCAGAGAGCACCAACATTATCTTCAAACGTGTTGGACAGAGTTTTTTGGGTTTTTTTTCAAATTAATAATAGTTATTTTTTAAAAAGGAGGGGTTTCCTCTGAAGGTGGAGTTCAGCCCATGCATCAGGCAAATGTCCTGGCCTTCGGTGGGACAGCATTGCTTGACCCATCTGGTTTGATTCACAGCAGTTCTTTCAACAGCTTCTTCCTGAGACATGAACCATGAATAGTGCACCAGCTATTCTTATAAGGACTCAAACCTCCAAAATCTGCTTGACCTCTTAGGATTTGATTTTTTTGAAATTAGAAAGAGACCCTCAGGAATATTTTTTTAAAGTTCAGAATCTGTTAATCTGGATCTATCTGGCTTACACCCTCAGTGTCCACGAGGACCCAGGCTTTTCAGCACAGTAAAGACTGTGTTTGCTGTGAGAAGAAAGTTCTGAGTGAGTGAGGCTCTGAGTGAGGTTTTTTTCTTTTTTTTTTTTTTTTTTTTTGTGGTACGCGGGCCTCTCACTGCTGTGGCCTCTCCCGTTGCGGAGCACAGGCTCCGGACGCGCAGGCTCAGCGGCCATGGCTCACCGGGCACAGCCGCTCTGTGGCACGTGGGATCTTCCCGGACGGGGGCACGAACCCGTGTCCCCTGCATTGGCAGGCGGACTCTCAACCACTGCGCCACCAGGGAAGCGCCTGAGTGAGTTTTGACAAAACACACAAAGCTAACTGTCTTCTTGTGCTTAGGGCTGATGACCCTGCTGGGGGAAAGTCTGACAGATGCAATGCCTCCCTTCGCAGTCTTTCATCTGTACATTAAACTAAACATCACCACCCAGGCCCACCTTCACTACCAGGAAGAAAGCTATGCTACTATGATATAATTGTACTCAACTATTCACTCTTCCTTTCTAAAAAACCTGAAACCACATGGCAGTATAGATATTTAATTGCAACATACATGAGTTGCTAATATCTACGTGTGGTTTATGCATAGTATATGTAGCTAGTATCTATGTATAAATTCTCTGTGTAATATTTAGGCTTAAATAAATAAATACATACATACATAAATAAAACTGTAGTTGCAGTTTTGGATCTGAATGTATTTAAATAATTACTGTGAGCCAGAGATTCTTACTTGCCTACCAAAATAGCCATTATATCCTTGTCTCTTAAATTAGCAGAACGCAAACATTTAGAGTATAGCTGCCCGGCCAAAAGACTACATTTCTCAGCCTTTCTTGCTTGTGAGGTCATGTGACTAGAGTCTGGCCAGTGAGATACAAGAAGTGTTGAAGGGGTCTTCTGAGAAGCCGCCTTAGCCTAGAAGGGTGTATGTGCTCTTCGTTGCCCTTTCCTCTGTTCTATCCAAAACAGGATTGTGATGACTGGAGATGTAGTCAGCACTGGG
This sequence comes from Platanista minor, assembly GCA_004363435.1. Taxonomy (NCBI): domain Eukaryota; kingdom Metazoa; phylum Chordata; class Mammalia; order Artiodactyla; family Platanistidae; genus Platanista; species Platanista minor. The sequence goes on along the minus strand of RJWK010023749.1, from coordinate 14,531 downwards.
TGCTGAGGATAAAAGCAATGAGGGTTGGGGAATAAAAAAAAGCCTGGGATTCTGATGACTTCATCAGTTTCCCTGATGGTCTACCTCCAGATTTCTATACAGAAAAGAAACAGACTTCTATCTTGTTTAAACTTCTGATATTTGGATTTTAATTATATTTAATATATAAATCAAAATCTAAGTAATAAACACATATCTTTTTTTTTTTTTTTTTTTTTTTTTCAGTACGCGGGCCTGTCACTGTTGTGGCCTCTCCCGTCGCGGAGCACAGGTTCCCGACGCGCAGGCTCAGCGGCCATGGCTCATGGGCCCAGCCGTTCCACGGCACGTGGGATCTTCCCAGACGGGCGCATGAACCCGCGTCCCGTGCATCAGCAGGCGGACTCTCAACCACTGCGCCACCAGGGAAGCCCAATAAACACATATCTTTACATTCTGCTACACTGTTGCAGCCTGCTTATTAAATATTTCACTCCATCCCTATCTATTATCTTACTGGTGGACTTGGTCTCCCCTGAGCCTCCTTATTCTCCCTGTCACATTTAGTCACGTCTCCCCTGGGTTCCAGGCACCAGGAACACCTCCAAGCTCCTGAACTGACACACACCTGAGCTCCCTTGTCTCAGAAAAATGGTCATCTTAGGGCAAGGAATGAAGAAGAGTTTATCCATTGGATGGACTATTTGGGCACAAATTGCTTTTCTGTTTTCTGCCCTCCTGGAAACCAACAAGATGGTAGGACAGATCAGTGTGGGCTACAATTTTCCAGAAGAACTGTGTATGGGGGAAGGGGGGGAAGAATAATGTAAAGAAGGAATATTCTGAAATTGGAAGACGGTATACAGGCTACTGAGACCAGAGAATAAAGTAAGTTATTGGGAGTTTAGACAGTGGATGTTTCTACCTCCTGGGTGGCATCTTTGTTGGACAGATTGCCTGAGATGTTGTCAGATTCAAGCAGCTCCACAATGCTGTAGGGAGAACAGTCTTCCAGACCCAGCTTGCTGCACAGCCAGCCACAGAAGCCTTTCTCCATGTCCCGGGCAGCTCGCCACCATGCTCCCCAGGACCATGAGAGCTGGACCACGGCAGCATAGAGGCCCAGGGAAGAGGCCATGGCCATGATGAGCACTGGATAGAAGAGAACGAGGCAGGGGCAACATGAGATCTTGTGCCAGAAGGTCCTCTCCTCGTTGTACACAAGAAAGATATTGTACCAGGTGATGGTGCCATAGTAGAAAGAGACCACGAAGGAGAGGGTGAAAACCACAGGCAGGCAGACCAGCGTCCAGAGGACCACGTGGGGCCCCCGGTCTGCTCCCAGCTGGCAGGCCTTTCTGCCTTCAGCTGCCATTTCCCTTGAAGACACTTTCGGCTTGGTGAGTTCCTGCAGCTCCTTCTCTGTCAACGTGACATGGATGTCCACCATCTGCCCCTTCTTCTTCCCTCGGGTGATGGTCCCAGTTAATGTGACATAGCGGCTGTCCACAGGCATGTTCCACATACCTGCAGGGCATAAAGAGGGGAAAGTCAAGATCAGAAGAGTAGACATTTCATCAGCGCGTCATCCCCTGAGACTGGAGCTGAGTACAAGAATGTCCATTATTATAGCCCCTGACATGGTACGAAGTCAGTGTTTCCACGATGGACTGAATGGGTCTCCCTCAGGGGAGGGATTAGTACTCCCATGGTAAACTCTCACATCAGGGCCCTGAAGCAGTTTAAACTTGTTTCTCATATTCTCTCTCCACTTTTCTGGGCCTCTGTCGTGTCTGTGATATGCAGGGGAGTAAGGAACTCTACCACGGACACCATTTCATAGTGACCTTATTTTTAGTTTACAAGTGCTGTGAAAATACTGTTTCTGAGTATCAGCTACTGTGTGTAAAGGTGGTGCTGTGTGTGTGTTATACTGATGAGCACTCCACCCCTCTTCTCTCCTCATTCCTAACCCCATGCTTCTCTGAGAGGGTCCTCCTCATGTGTTGGTGGACATCCCAGCCTTCACATCCAAATTCTCTACACACACAGGCGCCACACATACACACGCACAACATACACACATTACCCAACAAAAATACACCACCATCACCACCAGCATCACCAGCATCACCATCGTCACCACCACCAGCATCACCACCACCACCACCACCACCACCAGCATCACCACCACCACCAGCACCACCACCACCAGCATCACCATCATCACCACCACTACCACCAGCATCACCACCACCACCACCAGCATCACCATCATCACCACCACCAGCATCACCATCGTCACCACCACTACCATCACTACCATCACCACCACTCCCACCAAACAGCCAGTCTTTGGCCATCCCAGCAGTGAGATTGCAGGTAGTGAAACAGCAAAGTCCACAGTCCTTAGTATGTGAAGTGTAGTCTAGAAGTGGAGGATGGGAGGAGGGTATAGGCTTTCAGTTGGCATGTCCCCCAGGCCCTGTGGACTCCTAGCCCCATGGCTGGTAGACGGGCAGAATGGGGCTGCCTCAAGAGCAAACGTCCCTTCCTCCGAGAGGCATCCCCAACCACACAATCTTTCCCTCTACCCGCCTCCCTCACTTGCTTATCTTCCCGTCAGTGAGGTTTACTGTCTTTGGAACCCGTACCACTACCTGTAATTGTCTCTTATCTGCTGACTTGTTTGCTGTCTGTCTTCCCCTGACTGGAAAGTAAACTGCATGAGGGCAGGGGCATTGCTCGCCTCGTTCACTGTGGGCGTATGTCTTAGGGATGACCGTCGACACAGAGATCTACCTCATCCATCTATTGCTGTGTAGTGACACTTAATATGGACACTCCACAGTTTCCTTAACAGCGACAAACATTCTTTTTTTTCTTTTTTTTTTTTGGTACGCGGGCCTCTCACTGTTGTGTCCTCTCCCGTTGCGGAGCACAGGCTCCAGACACGCAGGCTCAGCGGCCATGGCTCATGGGCCCAGCCGCTCTGTGGCATGTGGGATCTTCCCGGACCGGGGCACGAACCCGTGTCCCCTGCATCAGCAGGCGGACTCTCAACCACTGTGCCACCAGGGAAGCCCAACAAACATTCTTATACGTGCTTCCTTACGCACATGGGCGTGAGGTAGATACTGAGAATTTCTTGGACATAGGCTATGCATATTTTGGATTTTAAATTTAATAGATATTGACACATTTCCCTGAAGCGGATTCCTCTTCCACATGAGGTATACGAGAATATATCCATTTCCACACATTGATGTTATCATGTTTTACCCAATTTTTGGTCATCCTACATGTGAAGGATTACTATAACTCGTTGTTATAATTCGTATTTTCCTGATTATTATGAAAGTCAACTATTAGTTTCTTCATCTTACATGTATTAAATAGTTAGCATGGTTGTCTTGTATTACTATTTTTTGTGTATAAATCTGTCTCTTCCATTACACAAAGAGTTCCAAAAGGGCAGAGATCTCTTCCGTATCACCTAGAAGAGAATATAATAAATGCTCAACAAATACTATCAATTTGTTGAATGAAGACTGCAACACTGCGAGAAGAAATGTATCAATAAGAAGTATGTCAGTGAGCAAATGCCTATCTGTCTTCTGGAGGATCCTCATTTAGTTTCCTTCCTGTGGTTTTAAGGAGGTGGCCCCAGAGAGACTTACCATCATCCACAGGATAGTCTAGGAAATCATCTCCCTCCTCCTCTTTAGGCTGATCTCCACCTTCTAATTCCCCAGGCTCCTCATCCAGTTTCTCACTCTCTGACCGGTAGATGATAATAGATTCTGGGCGGGACTCTTTCTTCTTCTTTTTCCTGCGACCCAGTGTGGATTCCCCATCAAGGGCCAGGGCAGCTGCCATGGCTTTCCTCAGAGAGCCCTGGTGGGGGCTTGGGAGCTGGCCCTGGCTTTCCACTGGTGCTGGCTCTTCCATCCTCGTCCTCAAATCTTGCTATTCCTTGTAAAGAGTCCAATTTGCTTGAGCAAACTCACGATCCACATATCACAGAGCTTCTTCCAGGATAGGGCAATGCAAAGACGCTCCAACGATGAGTTGCACTTGAAAGATAGGAAAGCAAAATCATCAACAGGGAATGAATAGGGTGAGATGGAGAGGGGTTAAGGAAGTGGTCCTCAACTTGGCAGAAGCCTTTGCCTCCCTTTATTTCTCATAAAACTTTATTTTGGGAGTGCTATGGAAATACTTTTACAAGAATGAATCATCGTTAATAAAATTTTATTTGTGTTGCCACATTTTGTGTTGCATATATTATGCAAAACTCATCAATCTAGCTGGGGGATGCCAAGTATAAGGAAGCTGGGTGAGGAAGCCTTACAGACAGATTAAGGACCATTCTTCCTCCCACCATAGATGGAAATTGCTATGGCTGAGACCAGCACTCCGGGCTTCTGGCTATTGGGTCAGCCATTACAACTATACTCAAATGGTTGAATGCAACTTTGAACAAGCCATCCAACGATGGCACAACTTCACTAACCATGACTTCTCTGATATCCTATAAAGACACGTGTCTCCTGGCTTCTTGTTGGCCCAAGATCCCAGAATGGCTGGGATCTGTACTATCACCTTCTGGGAGACCAGTGGAAAGAATGCACACTTTTCACGCAACACTTTTCTCCTCTTTTGTTCTCCAGGTAAAAAGAGGTGGGAGAGAAGAGAGTCTATACAACATCTTTTAAGGAAGAAACTGATCGGCCTGTGTTCTTGGTACATGGAGTCATTAAGAGGAACGGAATGTTCTGAGTGCTATTGCTAAAGAGGTGCCAATTAGCAAATACCCAGCCAGCCGCATCAGGTAGCTGCGGGACTTCCCTGGTGGTGCAGTGGCTGAGAATCTGCCTGCCAGTGCAGGGGATGTGGGTTTGATTCCTGGTCTGGGAAGATCCCACATGCCACGGAGCAGCTAAGCCCGTGCGCCACAACTACTGAAGCCTGTGCGCCTAGAGCCCACAAGCCATAACTACTGAGTCTGCTGCCACAACTACTGAAGCCTGCGCACCTAGAGCCTGTGCTCCACAACATGAGAAGCCACCGCAATGACAAGCCCACGCACCGCAGCAAAGAGCAGCCCCCGCTCGCAGCAAGTAGCGAAAGCCCAAGCATAGCAACGAAGAGCCAACACAGCCAAAAAACAAAACAAAAAAACCCCCCAAAAAACAGGTACTGCTTGTATGCTTCTTTAAAAAAAATGTTATTACATTATGGAACGTTTCAAACATGTAAAATGAGAACATTTTTATTAGGGAAAGTGGCAAACCTTTATAAAAGCAAAGAGAATAATTCAAATGAATCCTTATTGTACCTCTCACCCAATTTCAACAATAATCAAAATATTAGTAGCCAATTTTGTTTTATCTCCTCATATTATTTAAAAGCAAATGTCAGATATCATTTCATTTCATCTGTAACTGTTTCAGCATGTACCTCTCACATATAAGAACTCTCTTTTTAAAAAAAGATTATCACCATACCATTATCGCACCTAATTTTTTAAACGATTCTTTAATATCACAAATATCTGGTCAGTTCAAATTTCCCTGTTTAACATTTTAAAGTCTATTTTCTTGAATTAGGATTCAAATAAGATCTATGCAATGGAAACAGATCGTACACCTCTGTCTATAGCAGCGCTGCCCAATAGAACTTTCTGCCATTGCACCTGAAATGAGTCTAGTGCAACTGAGGAAATGAATTTTATTTTTATTATTATTATTTTTTTGGACATGCTGCGCAGCTTGTGGGATCTCAGTTCCCCGACCAGGGATTGAACCTGGGCCCTTGGCAGTGAAAGTGTGGAGTCCTAACCACTGGACTGCCAGGGAATTCCCCAGAAAATGCAGCTTAAATTTTATTGAATTCTAACCAATTTAAATGTAAATAGCCACATGTGGCTACTGGCTACTATAGTGGATGGAACAGGTCCATATGTTCCCCAATCAATTTTTTTTCCTTTTCCTTTCTATTTATTTGTTAAAGAAAGGTCATTTACCTTGCAGATTCTCATAGCCTAGATCTTGAGGATTGTAACCCCCATAGTGTATTCCTCTGAACCATGTATTTCCTATCAATTGGTAGCTAAATAAAGAGGCTTACTCAGATTTGGGTTAGAATTTTTTTGGTTGGTTGGTTGTTTTGTTTTGTTTTTGTTTTTTTTGCAGTACGCGGGTCTCTCACTGCCGCGGCCTCTCCCGTTTCGGAGCACACGCTCCGGACGCACAGGCTCAGCGGCCATGGCTCACGGGCCCAGCCGCTCCGCGGCATGTGGGATCTTCCCGGACCGGGGCACGAACCCGCGTCCCCTGCATCGGCAGGCGGACTCTCAACCACTGCGCCACCAGGGAAGCCCGGTTGGTTGTTTTGGCAAGATGTTATAGATGGTGTTTTGTATTTCCATCAGAAGGCAGCTAATATCTGCCTGACTCTGTGAAATTAGTAGCCATTGACGACTATCGGCCAGAGCCATTCGTTAATTAGGTGTTACAAAAATGATGACATTCTATTTCTCTCCTTTCTTCTTTATTTATTAGCCAGAATACTCTCATGGGCCATTTTTTTTTTTTTTAATAAATTTATTTATTTATTTATTTATGGCTGTGTTGGGTCTTCGTTGACACCCATGGGCTTTCTCTAGTTGCAGACAGCGGGGGCTACTCTTCAATGCAGTGCGTGGGCTTCTCATTGCAGTGGCTTCTCTTGTTGTGGAGCATGGGCTCTAGGTGCACAGGCTCAGTAGTTGTGGCACACGGGCTTAGCTGCTTCACGGCATGTGGGATCTTCCCTGACCGGGATCGAACCCGTGTCCCCTGCATTGGCAGGCAGATTCTTAACTACGGCACCACCAGGGAAGTCCCTCATGTGCTTTTAACAAACCCAGTTTTAAACTTACTGGAGGAGGCAAGTGGCGCCATTGTTATATAATATTATTGTCAATTATACTGTTAAATACCTTTCTTTAATGACAACAGTGGCAGCTTCTATGGATATGAAAAGTTTCTGAATTATTTACCAAATAAATGTCCTAATTTCCAAATAACTGTATTTATAATTGAGAATTGTAGTAGACTGTGAGTAGACTCTACTCACAGTTCTGTTGCCCCAGGCGCCTGGAGACTGTTTACTCCCAGTAACTCCAGGGTGCCAGCTTTTTGTTACTTTTGTTCCCAATTCTCAAATCTTCATTTTGTTTCAGTGCTCTCTACATATCTCCTTTCTTTCAAGGCCACATGCAAACTCTTTGGTGTTCCTTTATCCCAAACAATAAAACTTCTCCTATTATTTGTATTAAATGGCCCCAATGTTTAGTGGACTGGCCCAGTCAGGGCAGGGTGGGGAATGGGGAGGATTATGAAACAGACAAAAATCTAACTAGGCGCTTAATGCCACTCAATTTGAAGCAAATCCCATGTCTTAATATGATGCACCTTCTGTATTAGCAGGTACCAAGACTGACTATATCACATTTCTTTAAATGCCAAAACTCCCCAAAGTCTAAGCAACCTTCTCAGCAGGCAGCTTTCCTCCACTGTCCAAGTATCACCTAAATACTTCTCCTTTGTCCTCTAACTGTTCATTTTCTTACCTGCTTCCCCACTGGATGGCAGGTGGGTACTGGGTCTTATCCCTTTGTATCTTGGGCACATAGCCCAGTGACTGAAAGAAATGAGGTGCTCAGCGACAGAATGGAAAACGCCTACAGGTGGAATTAAAGTTTCACTAAATCCTCAGAGCCTGACTTTGCCTGTTTGAACAAAATAAGTACCATTACCTTCACATTCTTATGCATGGAGCTTGTTGGACTATGAAATTCATTTGGTGACTTCTCTAAGAGCACATGATGTTCTAAAAATGGGAAGATCCAGAGTACAGAGCTTTCTGTGATAAAGTAGGTTCTAATGTCCTTACTTGACATTATTAAGCTCATCCATGTTAAATAAAGAAGTGAGAGAACTGGATTTAAGCCTAACTTGCACAACTCCTATCTTACAGAACAAGCACTATTTTTGCAATGAGGACATCTGGACTTAATAATAGTAATAACTAAAACTTACTGGATGTTGACTGGGCCAGGTGCTGTTCCAAGTGCTTTTCAATAATCATTATTGTGTAATCCTCACATCAAACCAAGGAAGGAGGTACTATTATTATCCCCATGCAGAGGAGTAATTTGCTCAAGGTTACATAGTAATGGTGCTGTGACTCACACTCAGGTTTGCTAATTTCAGAGCCCATGTTTTATTTACCATGCTTTGCTGCCTGCCAACATTTATCCCAGATTTTATACTTAAACCTCTAGAGCTGTCTTTGATGAATCCATCTCCTATATTAAGGATATATTCCTATGTCCCTATTACTAATCTCTAAGTACTGCCACTCATTCCTATGGAATCTCTTTGGTAATGTGTTCATGTCAATGTCTACTACCATCATATGCTAGAATACAGCCCCTACACTACTTCCTCCATGTAGGTTCCTCTGTCTTCCACTTCAGAATTCTTCCTCTACCGTTTTAAATGGTGGTTAATGACACAAGATATTTTTATTTTGTCCAGTAATCAGCACTATCTTGCCATTTCTGACTAAAATATATCTCAAGGGTCTGCTTGGTGTGTGAGGCTCTCCATATTCAGGCTCCATCCTAGGGTTCCATAGCAGTTTTTCCCACTCCCCATAACATGACTAGTTGACACATTTACCTATGTCGGTTCCTTCACCTTTTTCACTCTTCTTCACCTCTGTCAGGCCTGGCTCAAGAGACTCACTCACTCATGTTCCCTTCTGTGACCACCCCAGACTACACATGTCTCTCCCCGACCCCAATCCTGTCGTTGTAGGAGTGAGGTGAGAATGACATGAGTGTTCGAGTGTCCAATGTCTAGTATGAGTTGATGCTTCACAGATGTTAGCTTCCAATCCCTTTCTTCTGCCTTTTCCTACTCTGTATTCCAGTAGTATTTGTCATCTGTACCATACTCTCTTAGTGCTTAATTATGCAGCATTTCATATCATCTTGAACTGATTATGAATGGCTTCATGATTTTTCATTCATCTCCCCACTGAAGATTATAAAATTTTAGAAGTCGGGAACTGTCTTATACGCCTTTACCTCTAATGGGAAGACCCCAGGGCTGGACATGTAGCAGATACTCAGTACGTACTTGTTGACCCGGTAAGGCAAAGGGGAAGGGAAAATGCCTATTTGTAAATATGATGTGAACGAGTGTTAAGAGAGGAAGGCTTAATTATTTTCCTCATTTCTGTACACTTTATTATGCTGTTAGCATTTGAGCTGAGAAGCAGGTTTTGAACATTTCTCCTTTCTTTCACGTATCATAAGAGAGAGGGTAGGAAGAAAATTTCTCTAGTTTCCAAGGTTTTAGTCAATAGAATTAAGAGAAGACACAGGACTCTGCTCTTTTTCCTGGAAGGTAGGCTTCGCCCATCCTCCACCTCCACCCCCGGTCCAAAGATTATTAACGAATGTGATACTGCAGACTGTTAACCTCAATCCACCATTAGCTCTGACTCCTCAGTCATTCTAGGGGGAAAAATAGGTTTTAAAGTATATACTCAGACTCTGGAACTTACGCATAAAATAACTGGTTTTAAGCCACCCTTGAAGAAAAGTCTCCAGATAATTCTTAAATCATCCACCACTTTTTCCCATCTTCATTGCTACCACTCTGGTCTAAGAGGCCATCATCTCTTACTAAGGTTCTAAAAATGCTCCGTATCTTCTGGCTTCTACTCTTGCTGTCTTCCAATCAATTCTCCACTTAGCAGTTAGAAAGATCTTTTGAAAACATACATAAAATCAGGCCATTTTCTGCATAAAATCCTCCAGTGAATTCCCATTGGTATCAAATGAAATTCAAACTTTTCATGTGGCCTAAGGACTTGTGTGATCTGGACCCTCTCTGTCCTGCCATCCTAGGCTATACCATCTCCCTCATGTATACCTCCAATGCTTCATTCACGCTCCTGCCTATGTACTCCTCTAGAGTACACAGGTGTTCTTTTATTAAAAGAAAACCAACAGCTCTTAAGCAATCAGTAAACACCCCAAAACTCCCAACACCACAAAATGAACTTACCTACCCAGGTATAGTGCCTTAGTAGAGCTGAGTCATCAGCAGGAAGTCTGGTCATTACTACCATCCTGTCACTTGGTCACTAACTCCCACTCCCACCTCCACAGGTGGCTCACTGCTGCTTCATGGACCTCTCACCATCAGGCATGATTTCCCTGGAGTCTGTTCATGATTCTCTGTTCCTACGTGGTCACTGAAGCAGACCTGATCCAGGGCTTTCTCCAAACCCACCCAGATACTCAGCAGAACTTGCGGGCTTGGTGGGTGAAGAAGCCAGGGAGTTTTGAAGCCTCTGCTCTTAGATTAATTGCAGGGAAGCAAGTAACATATATGGATGCAGTAACATATATGGATGCAGTGTGGCTGGAAAAAGCTAATAAATGGCAATGACACCAAGCCTTAGCAACTGGACACAGGGAATGGTGGGGGCTATGGTAAACATAAGAGCTCACTCAGGTCTCATCTGAAATAGCTAGTTACTGTTCTTCTCTCTTCTTTCCACCAAGCCCACTGTTCAGCCAACTGCTTTCATAGAGAAATTCAGGTCTATTTGGTATGGGTTACCTGAAATTTCATGAGAAAAGTTCCTGATTTTAATTACTGCAATTAGTCCAAATTTAAATAAATTACCATGTGGACAAACAACCATAACAAATCACAGATAGGCTGCCGTTTTGCTGTCTCTGGATTATAATGCTTCCAAATTCGGGTGCCCTACTCCACTGGTTTAACTAAGTACAATCAGGAATGGACTTTTTGTACCTTCACTGATATTAACACATCTTCCTCTTCCAAGGAAACTGAACCGGGGCTAAGTGAGTAAAGTATCATCACTTTCAAGTTCATTTACGACTACCACAGCGAGCTGTGCCTTGCTCCAGCCCTGCTGTTCTTCCAGTTCTTTTCTGACTTGTGAATCTGTCACTCAGAGGGCTACATATCACCTGTCTGGGGTGGCCACACTCCCCCATTAGCATCTTGGTTTGCCACCATTAGAGGTACTAGGCCAACCAGGAAATAAAATGTTTGCCATTTTACCACTGAAAATTACTATTAGCCGCTCTCAGAGAGACAGTCTCATCAATGTAAAGATGAAAGGAAATTTGGTTCAGATCAGTATCAAGTGATTGGAACGATGATGGAACAGCGGCTTAGAAGTCGCAGCTTCCAGCCCGCTGCTGTGATTGACTGTGAGCACAGTCAGGCTGCAGCCTTTTCCTCTGTGGTCCTGTGAGCAGCATTTCTCTTGTTTCCTGGTCCTGAAAGGCTCCCACACTGAGGCTGGTTCATCATCTGGGGAGCATCTGACTGTCTACAGAGGAAATATTTCCCAATAGTGAAGGTAGTTGGGTATAAGGAGCTTGAGCGGCTTTAGTGTAAGAGCTGTTAAATCTGACCTTTATTGTCTGATCTTTTGTTTCCTTATTGCCCTACCTCTCATGGCACACATACCCCTTCCACCCCCAACTACCAACATGTGTACATCCTAGAACATAAACTCTACCAAGGCAGGGACACCTAACCGTCTTGTCCACTGTACTGTAACCCCCAAGTCTAGAATAGTACCTGGCACATGACAGGTGCTCAGTAAACATTGGCTGAATATGGTGAACTGGTTAAGAATCTTACTTACATAAGTTGGCTCAGGACCGCTTTTACATCAAGGCAGGCGGGGCTAGATATGCCTCACTGATATTCCTTCAGCACCGAGATTCTGTTTCAGTGTTGAGAATCCCACAGGCCCCTGTCAGTCTGAGCCAGCAGCTGCTTCGAGAAGGGGAGAAAATGAAATTACTAGGCAGATGGGGTGGGGCAGGGGTGGGAAGATGGGTGAGCATCTCAGAAGATGAATGGAGGGAGTGCTAAGGGGATATGACAGAGTGGAAATGTGGAAAGATCATAGCCATGGTGATGCCTTTTTCCCCAGGACAAAGGGGGCAGTGATGCAGAGTGCCAGGTAGCATTTGATTTGGCCAAAGGGACAGTCATTGCAGCAGGGCACGGTTGCCCTGAGAAGAGAGGGCTCAACCAGGAGTCAGAGCTAAAATCTGGAAACAAAGAGCCTTCAGGAGGCAGAACTACTGCTGTGCCTCCAGGCCTTTTGGGGTTAGCAGACATTCAAACCCTGACTGAGGTCAGAGGCAGGGGCAGAGAGGACATGCCTTTTTCTTTTTAACAAAAGATCTCTTGAAGAGACTCCACATCTCCCTTAACCACAGGCTCTCTTTGGACTGTGAAAAAGAGCTTTCTGACTGCTCATACTGCAACTTCCCTGAGGCTGAGGAATGGCTCCTTGTCATCCTCAGCAAGCAAAACTGGCTTGAAGCCAGTCCAGTCACCTTTTCACTGGAGGACTGCAGAATCCCTCTCTGAGGCCACTCAGCCACCACACAGAGGCTGCAGTACAGCCAGGCCCATGTTGACCTGCCCTGGCAGAGTTCCGTGAATCCCCAAGTCCAGACCAGGTCACAAATCACGTTTAATTAGATCTTCAATAAAAGTACCTTTGAAAGACATTTAAACTGTTCCTTCCTCCCAAGAAAGCAAGCCTGGAATTTTTTGGAATAAGAAACCTCTTAGAGGGCTTCCCTGGTGGTGCAGTGGTTGAGAGTCCGCCTGCCGATGAAGGGGACACGGGTTCGTGCCCCAGTCCGGGAAGATCCCACGTGCCGCGGAGTGGCTAGGCCCGTGAGCCATGGCGGCTGGGCCTGCGCTCTGCAACGGGAGAGGCCACAACAGTGAGAGGCCCGTGTACCGCAAAAAAAAAAAAAAGAAACCTCTTAGAACTGAGTTAGTAGAAGTGATTCCTTGATAAACTATCCAGCAAATGAGAAGTGGAAGAGATAGCTTCCCTTCTTTAAGCAGTGTTGATTGGAATCTGTCAGCAACAACGATAGAGGGGGAGGTGTTTCTCAAAGGAGGTCAGAGGAGGGCAGAGGGATGGAGGAACAGGGGGGAAGTGATGTCTGATTTCACTCTCAACCAGATCCATTTCCAATTCACTCTAACTCGGTGGTGGACCCAGAAAAAGAACGATGGCATTTGTTTGTTATTACATTATTTTAATACCTTGCTGGGGAAAATACAGTACTCTTGTTAGGGGAACCACTGACTGAAACCACCCACCCTGGCCAGGCCCAAGAGTAACCACTTGCATGAATTATCTTGAACAGGAGGTCCTGGTAAGGAACGCAGAACTAACAAGCTGCCGACAACTGGAAGAATTCAGGAAAGGTCAAAAGGAGAAAGGAGACATCAGTCCATACGTCCTACCAACCTCCCAGATTCCTTCTCGCTGGAATCCATCTTGGCTGAGTGATGTGGGAGCCACCAGGAAGGACTCTGAGTCAGAATGATTGGCCAGTGACAACCTGGAAACTAACCCCATCACCGTAAAACCCTGAGACTGTGAGCCACGTGGTGGAGCAGTCCTCCTGGATTCCCTTACCCTACTGGTCTCTGCCTGGGCACCCCTTCCCAATAAAATCTCTTGCTTTGTCAGCACATGTGTCTCCTTGAACAGTTCTTTTCTGAGTGTTAGACAAGAGCCCACTCTCGGGCCCTGGAAAGGGTCCCCCTTCCTGCAACACTCTGACAACAACAGACTTAGAAACATGATCCTGCCTGGATTGTTAAGACCACAGCACCTGACACATTCCCTAGATTTGTCAAGTTCTCAGGCAAAGTCTCCCCAGGCTAGTCCAGGTGTAATTCCACTCTGGTGGGTTGACAGCAGGAAGCAAGATGGAGAATTTGAATAATAAATCACTGTTAATGGGCACCAAAACACGGATGAGAAATTTCCCCCATCCTCAGGAGGCTCGCTTCCCAGCATAAGGAATGAACTAGAGGGTAGGATCTCAAACACACACCTACAGATGCATTCTTGCAAGAAGCATACACCCTTCGAGGAAAGATCATCTTTTGGATTCATCAATTTATGCAGCCCAGCTGAAATGTATCAAATCTCAAATCTGATAAAGGTTCCTTCTTCCCTTCATTCCTCAGTGAGGAGAGGGAGATGAGGTGGAGGTGGGCTTGAGTTTTTTCTAAAAATCATTTATTATCTTGGTTCTCTGGATAACTACAATTGTATTTCCCCCCTCCCCCCCTCATTCCCATCCCTTCCGGAGGATGAAGCCGGATTTCTCCGCCCTCAGCTAAGGTTACCCCTTTCCTTCCCAGCCAGCTGCCCACAGCAGCTGGACCCAGAGCATCGCTGGACTTCCAATGCGGGCGGGCGCAGCAAGGAGGCAATATGGGAGGCTCCCGAGCTGCAGCCTCTCTTTACCCAGATGCACTGGAGATTTAATTTTAATTAACAGTGAGAGCTATGGCACTGAGGATTGAATTTTTTAAAATAGAGCACAATCCCGCTTTTTGTCTTCTTCCCTTCCCCAAAAGCATCGAAATAACACACACACA
>RJWK010023748.1:0-28877 GCA_004363435.1 Platanista minor | reverse complement strand
CCTCTCACTGTTGTGGCTTCTCCCGTTGCGGAGCACAGGCTCCAGACGCGCAGGCCCAGTGGCCATGGCTCATGGGCCTAGCCGCTCCGCGGCATGTGGGATCTTCCCGGACCGGGGCACGAACCTGTGTCCCCTGCATCAGCAGGCGGACTCTCAACCACTGCGCCACCAGGGAAGCCCCTATACATATACTTTTATAGTGTACTTGAAGCTGGAAAATGAGTTGAGAAGAATAAAATAAGTTTTGAGCTCTGGTATGTGCAAGGTACTTTACACATATTATTGCACTTAATCCTCACTACAACCCTAGGAAGAAGATGTTATTATCCACATTTAAAAGATGAGAACAACTAAAGTTCAGAGAAGTTATGTAACTTTTGGAAGGTTATATGGTTAGTGGTTGAACTATGATTTCAAACTAATCTTCTCTGATCTTTTAAGTATCATGTAGAAAAGTTAGAAGTCAAAAAGGTGGGAAGAAAATTATGATAAGCAACATCTAAAAGTCAGAGAAATAGAGTTTCAAGAAGGAAGGGGTGATCAACAGTGGCAAAATTTGAAGACAAGTTCTGAGTAATCAAAATTAAGAAAAGACCACTAGAATTTATTATTTTACTCCTGGTAAAATGTAAGATAGATGAAAATAATTCAAACAAGTGATACTTGCAGGTAAAACTGTTCTATTACTTGAGGTTAATATTTTACATAGTGTATATTTTAAAACTGTAACATAAAGTTTAACTGCTCATAGTTTCTGTTTGTTTGTTTCAGTTATAGCAAGATTTCTTGATACAGAGCAGCTTCTTTCTGTTTTAGTTCAAATACCAAAGCAAGACACGGTATGTTTATGTATAAATTACATGTTATATTGTTATACCTTATGTGATATAACTTGTCTTAATATGATGTAACAATTGGAAAATATGAAAATCTTTTGGAAAAGTACTTCACTATTAATAGCTGGAGTATTATGCCTTTTTAAAGGAAACTTTTTTCCTCAATGTATTATCATATATGATATACTTAAAATTAAAAGTTTCTTAGATGAGGAATTGGTGTATTTTCATTAAATATCTACTTAAAGAATTTAGATATAGTTTTCAAAAACCTTAGATTATAATAATTTGCTTAATAAACTAGAGAAAAATTGTTTTAGTTCCAAAGATCCTTTAAAAGGTGATCATTATGTGAAGTTTGATTAGTTTTCAAATATGCTTAACATTTAAGAATGAAACAAAGTCTTTGGATATTTTACAAATTTAAATACTTAGTGCCATATATACAATGGAATATTACTCAGCCATAAAAAGAAACGAAATTGAGTTATTTGTAGTGAGGTGGATGGACCTAGAGTCTGTCATACAGAGTAAAGTAAGTCAGAAAGAGAGAAACAAATACTGTATGCTAACACATATATGTGGAATCTAAAAAAAAAACAGTGGTACTGATGAACCTAGTGGCAGGGTAGGAATTAAGATGTAGACATAGAGAATGGACTTGAGAACATGGTGGGGAAAGGGTAAGCTGGGATAAAGTGAGAGAAGCATCAACATATATACACTACCAAATGTAAAATAGTTAGCTAGTGGGAAGCAGCAGCATAGCACAGGGAGATCAGCTTGGTGCTTTGCGATGACCTAGAGGGGTGGGAGGGAGGCTGAAGAGGGAGGGGATATGGGGACATATGTATGCATATGGCTGATTCACTTTATCGTACAACAGAAACTAACACAGTATTGTGAAGCAATTATATTCCAATAAAGATCTATTAAAAAAATAATAAGTAAATACTTAGTGCCTATAGGCACATTCTTTAAAGAAAGTAATAGATGGTTTTCATTCTTTCATTTAAGGTGAATTGAAAAATATTTACTTTAATGAAATACATGTACAGTTGACTGTTGAACAATGCAGGGGTTGGAGTGCCCCCTCCCAGCCCCCCATACACTTGAAAAGCCACGCAGGTGTGTAACTTTACAGTCAGCCCTCTGCGTAGGAGGGTTCTGCGACTGGATTGTGTCATACTGCATTTTTTTGTTTGTTTTTTTTTTTTGCGGTACACGGGCCTCTCACTGTTGTGGCCTCTCCCGTTGAGGAGCACAGGCTCCGGATGCGCAGGCTCCGGATGCGCAGGCTCAGTGGCCATGGCCCACAGGCCTAGCTGCTCCATGGCATGTGGGATCTTCCCGGACTGGGGCACGAACCCGTGTCCCCTGCATCGGCAGGCGGACTCTCAACCACTGTGCCACCAGGGAAGCCCCATACTGTATTTTTTGAATAAAATCCACCTATGAGTGGACCTGCACCGTTCAAACCCCTGTTGTTCAAGGGTTACCTGTATATTTTTGCTCATGTGCTTAAAAAGGAAAGACGTCTTGTACATCAGTAAAATTTGATTTAAAATTTGATTACTTTGCAAATCCATTGAAGGCTTATCTATGTTTAAGAAGGCTTTCCATATTGTAGAGATAATACTCTTAAGGTTCATTTACAATAAAAACATTATATGGAAAAGTTTTGGCTGTTGGGCAGGCAGAGAATTGGAAGTTTCCTTGAATAATTGGAACACTTTAAAATTCAATATATGCAAATGAGAGGTAACCTAGAACAACTGATGTCTGGAACAAAATTAGTTGATTTCATACAATGAACTTAGAAGCATTCCTTTCTCTTCAATTTTCTCATAGTGTTTGTGTAGAACTGGTACTATTTCTTCCTTAAATGTTTGGTAGAATTCACAAATGAAGCCATTAAAACTTGGAATTTTCCTTGTAAGAATGTTTTTGACTCTAAATTCAACTTCTTAAATATTTAATAGATATGATGCTATTCAGGTTACCTGTTTCTTCTTCTTTTTTTTTTTTTTTTTTGGCCACACAGCTTGTGGGATCTTAGTTCCCTGACCGGGGATTTGAACCTACAATCTCAGCACTGAAAGTGCAGAGTCCTAACCACTGAACCACCAGGGAATTCCCAGAATATCTTGCTTTTAATTAGGGTGTTTATTTCATTTGTACTTAATGAGATTATTGATGTTTTGATTTAAATCTGCCATCATGGTACTTTTTTTCTATTTGCTTTCTTTTCCTTTTCTTCTGCCTTCTTTTGGATTAATTGAATATTTTTTATGATCCCATTTTACTCATCTGTTGATTTATTGGATAGAACTCATTGTTTTGTTATTTTAATGGTTGCTTTCAGGTTTATAGGATACATCTTTAGCTGAATTCAGTCTACCTTCAAATAATATTACGTCACTTCACATATGGTATAAGAACCATAGCGCAGTGGCAACAAAAGCAAAAATAACACAAGTTGGGAGTACATCCAACTAAAAAGCTTCTGCACAGCAAAAGAAATAACCAATAAAATGAAAATGTAACTCCAGAATTGGAGAAAATATTTGCAAATCATATATCTGATAAGGAGTTAATATTCAAAATATATAGAGAACTCATATAAGTCAATAGCAAAAAAACAAACAATCTGATTAAAAAATGGTCAGAGGAACCAAATAGATATTTTTCCAGAGAAGACATATGAACGACTAGCAGGTGCGTGAAAAGGTGTTCAGCATCACTAATCATCAGGGAAATGCAAATCAAAACCACAATGAGATATCACCTCACTTTTTTTAGAATGCCTGTCATCAAAAGGATGTAAGATAGCAACTGTTGGTGAGGATGTGGAGAAAAAGGAACCCTTGTGCATTATTGATGGAATGTAAATTAGTGCAGCTAAATTTATGGAAAAGAGTATATATATATAGCAGTTCCTCAAAAAATTAAAAAAATAGAACTACCATATGATCTAGCAATCCCACTTCTAAGTATATATCCAAATGAAATAGAAGCAGGATGTCGAAGAGATATCTGCATTCCCATGTTCATTGCAGCATTATTCACAATAGCCAAGATACAGACACACACTGGAATACTATGTAGTTGTGAGAAAGAAGGAAATACTTCCATTTGTGGCAACAGGGGTAGCATTGAGGGCATTATGCTAAGTGAAATAAGCCAGACAGAAAAAGATAAATACTGCATGGTTTCGTGTATGAGAAATCTAAAAAAAAAAAAAAAAAGCAAACTCACAGAAAGAGAGAGTAGAAAAGTTGTTGCCAGGGCTTGCAGACCAGGGAAATAGGAAGAGGTTGGCAAAAGGGTTCAAACTTTCAACTATAAGATGAATAAGATCTGTAGATGAAACATAAAACATGGTGACTATAGTTGATAACACTGTATTGTATAATTGAAATTTGCCAAGAGAGTAAATCTTAAATGTTCTCACATACAAAAAGAAAAATAAATATGTGAGGTGATGGATGCATTAATTAACTAGATGGGGGGATCCTTTTGCAATGTATATGTACATCAAATCACCATAATGTACACTTTAAATATCTTACAATTTTATATGTCAGTTATACCTCAATAAAGCTGAAAAAGAAAACCTTATGGTAGTATGCTGCCATTCCCCCCATTCCTCCCACTGGGCTATTGTCATATATTTTATTTCTACGTATATCACACAGTTTATTTTTTAAAATATAACAGCTTTACCAAGGTAGAATTCACAAAGCATACACTTCACCCATTTGAAGTATACAGTTTAACCATGTTTTGTATATTCATCGTTGTACAACAAACACTACAGTCAATTTTAGAATGTATTCATCACCCCAAAAAGCAACGCTGTACCTGTTAGCAATCACTTTCCATCCCTCCCAATCCTCTTCCCCCCAGTTCTTGGCATTTCTGATCTGTCTGTTCCTTTAGATTTGCCTATTCTTGACATTTCCTATAACTAGAATCACACAATATGTAGTCTCTTATGTTTGTCTTTTTTCACTTAGCATAATGTTTCAGGTTAATTCATATTGTAGCATACATCAATATTTGATTCTTTTTATTGATAAAATTCCATTGTATAGATATAGCACATTTTGTTTATCTGTTCATCAGTTGATGAACATTTATTTGTACTTTTGATTATTAATGCTGCTATGAATATTTATATACAAGTTTTTGTGTGGATGTAAGTTTTTTGTTTATCTTGGATCTATACCTAGAGTGGAATTGCTGGGTCATATGGTAACTCTATGTTTAATTGTTTGAGGAACTGCCAGACTGTTTTCCAAAGTGACTATCGTTCTACATTTCCACCAGCAGTCTATGAGGGTCCCTATTTCTCCACATCCTTGCCAACATTTGTTACTATCTGACTTTTTGATTCTAGTCATCCTAGTGGGTATGAAGTAGTCTCTTGTGGGTTTTATTTGCATTTTGCTGATATGACTAATGATGTTGAGCACCTTTTCTTGTGCTTATTGGCCATTTGTATATATTCCTTGGAGAAATGTTTACTCATATCCTTTGCTAATTTTTGATTGGATTGTCTTTTTATTATTGAGTTGTAAGAGTTCTTTATATATTCTGGATATAAGTGCCTTATTGTATATATGATTTACAAATATTTTCTACCATTTATTGGGTTGTCTTTTCATTTTCTTGATATATCCTTTGATATTACATGTTAATTCCCTTCCAGAAAGATGACTATTTACCTTCCTTTCTTTTTCCTTCTATAAACATGGACACTTCCCTACTTCCCCTCACCCAGTAAGGTTATAACATAATTTTAGTTAGATCAAAATGATTATGACTATCCATGCTACACAAAACTGAGCATGCACAACTTTTTACATTTTTCCCCCAGAATTAATAACTTTTTCTTTGTGTGGTTTACCTTGTACTTTCACTAATTCAAGCATAGATGTTTTCACCAATTATCTAAATATCCTTTCAGTATGTTCTAAATATCCTTTAGTATTCATTCATTCACTTCAGGTACTCAGTCAATTTCAACCTCTGGAAGATATCTCTCCCACAGGTTTCAAACTTGCTCCAATCTGGATTGGTTACCTCTCTTTCGCTGGTATACAGCTATGACCCCAGATTTCTCTTCAGCATCATTGTTTGTCTTTCCTGTGTTGGATCTCTTTGGTTTTTTTTTTTTAAATGTTTGTTTATTTTATTTTTGGCTGCATTGGGTCTTAGTTGCGGCCCACAGGATCCTCCGCTGTGGCGCGCGGGCTCCTTGTTGAAGCACATGGGCTTCTCTCTAGTTGTGGCCCACATGGTCAGTAGTTGCAGTGCGTGGGCTTAGTTACCTCTCAGCATGTGGGATCTTAGTTCCCCGACCAGGGATCCAACTCACGTCCCCTGCATTGGAGGGCAGATTCTTAACCACTGGACCATGAGGGAAGTCCTGGATCTCTTGTTTTTTATATCCCAAGTCTTCCTCCGTTTTGACTTACTCTCTTCTTTTCATGGAGCACATTTTTTAGTAACTTTTTGAGAAAGAGTGAGACTTTATATGTCTGAAATGTTTTCTCATTTCCTCATGATTGATTGATAGTTTTGCTGAAAATAGAATTCGTCAGGAAGTAATTTTCCTTCAGAATTTAGGAGGCATTTCCCCACCGTCTTGTAGCTTGTAATGTTCCTATTGAGAAGTTGAAACCATTGAGACTCGTGAATTTTGGGTATGACTGACATATTTTCCCCCTCCATTCTCTGGAAGCATGTAAGACCTTTTGGTTTCAGCATCTTTAGAAAGTGAAAATAAAAATTAAATAAAATCTCAAATCTTCAGAAAATTTGCAAGTACATTACAAAGAACTTATTTTCCTGAAAATTTTAAGAGTTAGTTGCTGACATGATGCTCTGTCACTCTCAAATACATTAGTATTTCTTGCAACAAGGATATTCTCCTATTCAACCACAGTAAACCTTCAAAATTAGGAAATTAACAATCATAATACCATTTAATAACATTTAATCCTCAGACCCCATTCAAGTTTTTCCAATTTTGTCAATAATATCCTTTGTTATTTTTTTTTAAGATGTATTTATTATTTATTTATTTTACTTATTTTTGGCTTCATTGGGTCTTAGTTGTGGCATACGGGATCTTTGTTGAGGCATGCGGGATCTTTTGTTGTGGCACACGGGCTGTTGCGGTGTGCAGGCTTCTCTCTAGTTGTGGCGTGCAGGCTCCAGGGCATGTGGGCTCTGTAGTTATGGCACGTGGGTTCCAGAGCATGTGGGCTCTGTAGTTTGCAGCATGCAGGCTCTCTAGTTGAGGCGCACATGAGCTTAGTTGGCCCACGGCACGTGGGATCTTAGTTCCCTGACAAGGGATCGAACCTGCGTCCCCTGCATTGTAAGGCGGATTCTTTACCACTAGACCACCAGGGAAGTCCTGCCAATAATATCCTTTATAGAAAAAGGATTCAGTTAAGAATCAAGCATTGCCTTTAGTTTTTGTGTCTATTTAGTCTTCAATCGTGACCTTGACACTTGAAAATTACGGGTATGTATTTTCGCTCAATTTGGGTTTATGTGATGTTTCCTCATCATTAGATTCAGGTAATATTTTATTATAGGAAAGAATTAATTATCAGATTAGACCTGAGAGCAGTCTCTTTGTTGTCACCTTGTGTAATGTGTAGTATTACACGGTCATACATATTCATGATTTAGTTTCGCTGGCTATAAGAATTAGTAATATACCATTGACCCTTGAACAACATGAGGCTTAGGGGTGCTGACCCCCTGCAAATTGAAAATCCTCATATAATTTTTGACTTTCCCCAAACTTAACTATTGATAGCCTACTGTTGACTGGAGTCTTTACTGATAACGTAAACAGCTGATTAATACATATTTTGTATGTTATATGTTTTTTGTTTTTTGTTTTTTTGCAGTACGCGGGCCTCTCACTGTTGTGGCCTCTCCCGTTGCGGAGCACAGGCTCCGGATGCGCAGGCTCAGCGGCCTTGGCTTACAGGCCCAGCCGCTCCGCGGCATGGGGGATCCTCCTGGACCGGGGCACAAACCCGTGTCCCCTGCATCGGCAGGTGGACTCCCAACCGCTGTGCCACCAGGGAAGCCCTGGCTTAAACTTCTGAATGAACTAAATGTTCTCTGAAAATTTCCAGTATGGAATTGTTTGCCTGAGATGAATTCTCATATTTTCTCTTTAAGAATATTGATTTTAGAAAATGCATATTTTCTGATCATAAGTATTCATTGAGAATAAAACTTAAATTTATTATTTTAATTAATCCAAATGTCTTTTCTTTTTATGCAGTGTTTATAACCTTACAGTTTAATGTATTGCATTAAGAATGTTTGTGTTTTCCATTATAAACATCCAAAATACTTCCTGCAACATTTGAAAACTTTGATATCAAAGAATTTTTTTCAAGTTTTTACCCAAGTTTCTTTGCTTTGTTTTGAATAACTTTTAATTTTTTTCCCATTGATTCCAGACTGCCATATAGAGTATGTAGTACACGGCTCCTTCTTTAATTAAGTCAACAAGTTATTTTACCAAGCATTGTAATGAGTGCTAGGGCTACAGTAAGAAGTAAATCTCGGGGCTTCCCTGGTGGCGCAGTGGTTGAGAGTCCGCCTGCCGATGCAGGGGACACGGGTTCGTGCCCCAGTCCGGGAAGATCCCACTTGCCGCGGAGCGGCTGGGCCCATGAGCCATGGCTGCTGAGCCTGTGCGTCCGGAGCCTGTGCTCCGCAACAGGAGAGGCCACAACAGTGAGAGGCCCGCGTACCGCAGAAGAAAAAAAAAAAAAAGAAGTAAATCTCTAATCCAAAGGAATTTATAATTCATTTTGAGATTTTGGTTAAAAAAAAGCAATTACAGCATAGTATTATCAGGAACTGTAAGGTATCTGATATTCTACCCTACTTGCAAGCTAACAAGTTAGCCTGCCACAGTTTCATAAATGCTGACAGAAGACACAGACTCCTAGAACAGAGAGAAAGGACTTTATACTAAAAATAGCAGTATCCAGAGTATCATCATTTTCTTGCACTGATTCCCCAAGCTCCTTTTCCCATCCCACAGGGTGATGTGAAGAGGGCTAGGTGATACCTGCACATACAGAGTTTTACAGGAGAGAATTGCTGATCTTAGGGAACGTGAATCTTTTATAATGGGCAGTAAGCGTATTTGCCTGCTATTATGCAGGGAGGCACCATCTTTATCTTCTGAGACTATAAGCAAACCTGCCCTTTGCTCTAGAAGGAGACACTATATCTTTCAAGGCTATTCACTGTATAAACATCCTTGAAAAATCTGTCCAGAACAAAGGCAGTCAGTGCCTTTGCTCATAAGATATGCAAAAATGCAAAAGGCCAGTAGAGAATTGTCTCACAGTTCTCCACGAAGAAACTCTTTCTTTTCTTGGCTTTGAAGAAGCAAGCTGTAAGGAGACTGTATTAGTGTTCTATTGCTGCATAACAAATGACCTCAACTATAGCAGCTTAAAACTACACATATTTATTATCTCACAGTTTCTGTCAGGAGTCTATGCATATCTTAGCTTTGTTCTCTGCTTAGGGTCTTACAAACTGCAGTTAAGGTGTCATTCAGGGCTGGATACTCATCTGGAGTACTCACCTAGGGAAGGGTCTGCCTCTCTGCTCATGTGGTATGGGCAACAGTTAGTACCTTGCAACTGTAAGATTCATTGCTGTTTACTTTTTCAAAGCTATTAAGGTAGGAAGAGATTGGAAGGAGAGACAGAGAAAGAAGAAACAGGAAATCACTAGTGATATAAGAAGTTAAGAGTGTACCTGTGTAAATATAGTAAGACAACTCCTCCACAGCAGGATTTCTCAAACTTGGCACTGTTGACATGTTGGGATGGATAATTCTTTTACTGTTCTGTGCATTCTAAAATGTTTAGCAGTATTCATAGCTTCTACCCACTAGATGCCAGTAGAATCCAATTGTTATACCTAATTGTTACAGCCAGAAGTGTATTCAGGCATTACAACAGTGAACACCCATGTGATGACCACTCAGGTAAAGGAACAGATATTGCCAGTACTTCAGAACTCCCCCTCTATTCCTTCCTGTTCATTATTCTCTACCTCCCTCCAAAAAGAAACCTTTTTTTTTTTTTTTTTTTGCGGTACGCGGGCCTCTCACTGTTGTGGCCTCTCCCGTTGCGGAGCACAGTCCCCGGATGCGCAGGCTCAACGGCCATGGCTCACGGGCCCATCCGCTCCGCGGCATGTGGGATCTTCCTGGACCGGGGCACGAACCCGTGTCCGCCACATCGGCAGGCGGATTCTCAACCACTGCGCCACCAGGGAAGCCCAGAAACCATTTTTTATTAATTACTTTTTTGTTTTTCTTTATAACTTAGTTTTACCTGTTCTTCTAAAAACTTTAAATATAAGGAATCATTCAGTGTGTATTTTTTATATCTGGCTTCTTCTATCCAACACTCTGTTTGTAAGATTTAGTCATGTTGTTGCATGTAGCTGTAGCTCATTTATTTCCATTGCTATATAATATTCCACTGTATGAGTATGCCATTATTCAGTTCACTGTTGCTGGACTTCTGAGTTTTTGGCAGGTTTTGGCAATTAGAAATAATACTGCTTAATCATTTTATACCTGCTTCTTAATAAAATTTTGGACATATTTTTATTGGGTACATAGGAATGGAACTTCTGAGTCTTGAGGTGTATCTTCAACTTTAGTTGAACTTTTGGCAAACATGATGTTTGCCAAAGTGTTTTTCAAAATGATTGTTCTAATTTACAGTCCCATCAGGACGGTATGAGAAGGCCCATTGCTCTTATCCAAAACCTGATGTTGTCAGTTTAAAAATCTTAGCCATAGTGGTTGGTAGATAGTAGTATTTCATTGTGGTTTTAATTTGCATTTTCCTGTTAATGAGGTTGAACACCCTTTCATATGTATATTGACCATTTGACTATCTTCTTTTGTGAAGGTCTTGCCCATTTTTCTACTGAGTTATCATCTTTTATGATTTGTAGAGTTGTTTAAAAGCCCTTTGTTGCTTCTGTGTTGCGAATATCTTCTCCCACTTTGTAATTGGCTTTTTTTGCTCAGTATTGTGGAGTAGACATTGTTGGTGTGCCACCCACATCCCCTTGGCATTCATTTTCGTGTATGGAAGGCATCTCACTGCAAGCAAGCTGAGACTTTCTGCCTGAGGACTTTCTCTGGCCACAGGAGAGACTAGAGAGTAATCAGGGAGTTGCTGACCCAGTGATAGGTCTTGACAAATACTGAACTGAAGTTGGTGAATAAATGCCCCATTTTCCTTACCTCTGGAAGTAGTTTCTGAAGCTTACTTTACACCGTCTCTGAGAGGTCTCCAGCAGGATTGAGCCATGGTACCATACCCTGTTAACCGGATCATCATTACATCCTATATTGATGTTCTTCCCTTGCCTTCTTACTTCCCCACTCTCTTGCCTATACTTCCTGGAATTACTTTTCAAATAAATTATTTGGTTTCTAAAAATTGGTTTTTGGAGAACCTATCCTGCGTCAGTGGTGTCTTTTGATGAATAGAAATTCTTTTTTATGATTCATTATTTTGTATATATTATGAAACAATCACCACAGTAAGTCTAGTTAACATCCATCCCCATGCATAGTTTTAAATTTTTTTCTCGTGATGAAGACTTTAAGATCTACACTCTTAGAAACTTTCAAATATGCAATACAGTGTCATTAACTATAGTCACCATGCTGTATATTACATCCCCACGACTTACTTATTTTATAGCTGGAAGTTTGTACCTTTTGACCTTCTTCTCGCATTTTGCCTCTCCCCCACATCCTAACTCTGGCAACCACCAATCTGTTCCCTGTATTTATGAGTTTGGTTTTTTGTTTGTTTTTAGATCCATGTATAAGTGAGATCATGTATTTTGTCTCTGTCTGACTTACTAGAAGTCTTTAGTTTAAATGTAGTCTATTTTTTTCCTTTATAGTTAGTGTTTGTTGTATCCTGCTTAAGAAGTCTTTACCTACCCCAGTGTCTTGCTTGTACCCATGGGATTTTAATTTTTGGAGATCACTGAGTGATGGCATGGAGAGGCTAATGCCATTTAAAGGCTATATGTATATATATATTTTTTTAATCTAAATTTATTTATTTTTGGCTGCACTGAGTCTTTGTTGCTGTGCGCAGGCTTTCTCTGGTTGCGGTGAGTGGGGGCTACTCTTTGTTGTGGTGTGCGGGCTTCTCATTGCGGTGGCTTCTCCTGTTGTGGAGCACAGGCTCAGTAGTTGTGGCACATGGACTTAGTTGCTCCGCGGCATGTGGAATCTTCCCGGACCAGGGCTCGAACCCATGTCCTTTGTGTTGGCAGGCGGGTTCTTAACCACTGCACCACCAGGGAAGTCCAAAGGATATTCTTATTACTTACAATTCCTGAGAGAAAGAAGTACGTCATGCAGAATCACATGGGGAGGTACCAGGATTACTCAGGAGGTGGAGGACTGGGGGAAAAATATTGCAAAACCCTAAATTACTGCAGTAGTAGGAACTTGTTAGGTGAAAACGTCCCCTATTTGGTAAGAAGCAAAACACAGATGGTGGGATTTGTGGTTGGAGTATTTGTAATGTGATTTTTGTGTGCCCACAAAAACCAGACCATGGGGGAAATGTAAACAACTTGGCCATTAGTTTGAACCTGTAATTAATGTGTGCCAAATCATCAATTATGAAACTTATAAAAGTTTGGTTAAAATATCCAAGGTAATGAAGATATTCTTCTTTGTTATATTCTAGACGCTTTATTGTCTTATGTTTAGATTTACAGTCCACCTGGAATTGATATTTGTATGTGGTGTGAAGAAGGGGCCATATTTGATTTTTTTGTGTACAGACTCATAATCATATTGGTACCATTTATGGAGAAGATTTTCCTTTGCCTACTGCTCCACAGTCACCCTTTGTCATAAATCACGTGCCCATATATGATTTTCTTTCTAGACTCTGTGCTATATACCATTGGTCTCTCTGTCTGCCCTTGTGCTGATACCACAGTTTCTTAATTACTCTATTATAAGTTGATATTCATTAGAGTTAGTCTTTCCATGCTGTTCTTCTTCAATAGTATCTTGGTTATTTTGGGAAGATGTTCTCCTTTGGTAATAGTGATGATAATTGTCTTATGTTTGGTGAATTTTATTTATTTTTAATATTCCAGTTAGTTTCAGAGATTCATTATAAGAGAGCATGAGATAACTTGTTTTGGTGCTAACAACATTCATTTGAATATTTCTTCTAAATTGATCCATATAGTCTTGGAAAAGTCCAGGTATTGTGCAATGGGGATATAGGTTAGGAAGCTTCAAAGAGAAATAGCTCATAGCAATACAAGCTTACCTTAGGAAACAAGAAAAATCTCAAATAAACAACCTAACGTTACACCTAAAGCAACTAGAGAAAGAAAAACAAACAAAACCCAAAGTTAATGGAAGGAAAGAAATCATAAAGATCAGAGCAGAAACAAATGAAATAGAGACTAAAAAAACAGTAGAAAAGATGAACAAAACTAAAAGCTGGTTCTTGGAAAAGATAAACAAAATTGATAAATCTTTAGCCAGACTCATCAAGAAAAAAAGGGAGAGAGCTCAAATCAATAAAATTAGAAATGAAAAAGAAGTTACAACCGACACCACAGAAATACAAAGGGCCATAAGAGATTACTACAAGCAACAATTTGCCAGTAAAATGGACAACCTAGAAGAAATGGACAAATTCTTAGAAAGATAAGAAATGGACAAATTCTTAGAAAGATGCAATCTCCCATGACTGTACCAGCAAGAAGTAGAAAACATGAACAGACCAGTTACAAGTACTGAAATTGAATCTGAGATTAAAAAACTCCCCTCAAACAAAAGTCCAGGACCAGATGGCTTCACAGGGGAATTCTGTCAAACATTTAGAGAAGAGTTAACACCTGTCCTTCTGAAACTATTCCAAAAAATTTCAGGGGAAGGAACACTTCCAAACTCATTGTATAAAGCCACCATCACCCTGATATCAAAACCAGACAACAATACCATAAAGAAAGAAAATTACAGGCCAGTATCATTGATGAACATAGATGCAAAAATCCTCAACAAAATTCTAGCAAACCGAATCCAACAATACATTAAAAGGATCATACACCATATTCAAGTGGGATTTATCCCAGGGATGCAAGGATTTTTTAATATACGCAAATCATTCAATATGAGATACCACATTAACAAAATGAAGAATAAAAACCATGTGATCATCTCAATAGATGCAAAAAAAGCTTTTGATAAAATTCAACACCCATTTATGATAAAAACTCTCCAGAAAGTGGGCATAGAGAGAACCTACCTCAACATATTATAAAGGCCGTATATGACAAATCCACAGCTACATCATACTCATTGGTGAAAAGCTGAAAGCATTTCCTCTAAGATCAGGAACACGACAAGGATGTCAACTCTCGCCACTTCTGTTCAACATCATTTTGGAAGTCCTAGCCATGGCCATCAGAGAAGAAAAAGGAATAAAAGGAATCCAAATTGGAAAAGAAGAAGTAAAACTGTCACTGTTTGCAGATGACATGATAGCAGACATAGAAAATCCTGAAGATACTAGAGCTCATCAATGAATTTGTTGAAGTTGTAGGATACAAAAGTAATACACAGAAATCTGTTGCATTTCTATACACTAACAATGAAAGTTCAGAAAGAGAAATTAAGGAAACAGTCCCATTTACCATCACATCAAAAAGGGTAAAATACCAGGAATAAACCTTTCTAAGGAGGCAACAGACCTGTACTCCAAAAACTATGAGACACTGATGAAAGAAACTGAAGTTGACACAAACAGATGGAAAGATATCCATGTTCTTGGATTGGAAAATCAATATTGTCAAAATGACTATACTACCCAAGGCAATCTACAGATTCAGTGCAATCCTTATCATATTACCAATGGCATTTTTCACAGAACTAGAACAAAATTTTTAAAATTTTGTATGGAAACACAAAAGACCCTGAATAGCCAAAGCAATCTTGAGAAAGAAAAGTGAAGCTGGAGGAATCAGGTTCCCTGACTTCAGACTGTACTTCAAAGTCTACAGTAATCAAAACAGTGTGGTACTGGTACAAAAATAGAGATATATAGATCAATGGAACAGGATAGAAAGCCCAGAGATAAACCCATGCACTTATGGTCAATTAATCTATGACAGAGGAGGCAGGAATATGTAATGCACAAAAGACAGTCTCTTCAATAAGTGGTGCTGGGAAAACTGGACACCTACATGTAAAAGAATGAAATTAGAACATTCTCTAACACCATACAGAAAAATAAACTCAAAATGGATTAAAGACCTAAATGTAAGACCAGGTACTATAAAACTCTTAGAGGAAAACATAGGCAGAACACACTTTGACATAAATCACAGCAGTATCTTTGTGGATCCATCTCCTAGAGTAATGGAAGTAAAACCAAAAATAAATAAATGGGACCTAATTAAATTTAAAAGTTTTTGTGCAGTAAAGGGAACCATAAAAAAAGAAAAAAGACAACTTACAGAATGGGAGAAAAATATTTGCAAATGATGCGACTGACAAGGGATTAATCTCCAAAATATACAAAGAGCTCATACAGTTCAATATCAAAAAACAAACAGCCCAATCAAAAAATGGGCAGAATGGGACTTCCCTGGTGGTCCAGTGGTTAAGAATCCACCTTGCAATGCAGGGGATGCCAGTTCAATCCCTGGGCAGGGAACTAAGATCCCACACGCTGCAGGGCAACTAAGCTTGCATGCCACAACTAGAGAGCCTCTGTGCCGCAACTACAGAGCCCATGCTCTCTGGAGCCCATGTGCCACAACTACAGAGCCCACGTGCTCTGGAGCCTGCCCGCCACAACTAGAGAGAAGCCTGCACACTGCGGTGAAGAACCTGCATGCTGCAACGAAATATCCTGCATGCTGCAACTAACACCCAACACAGACTAAATAAATAAGTAAATATTTTTTTTTTAAATGGGCAGATCTAAAAAGACATTTTCTCAAAGAAGACATGCAGATGGCCAAAAAGCACATGAACATTGCTAATTACTAGAGAAATGGAAATCAAAACTTCAATGAGGTATCACCTCACACCAGTCAGATGGCCATGATTAAAATGTCTACAAATAATAAATGCTGAGAGGGTGTGGAGGAAAGGGAACCCTCCTACACAGTTGGTGGGAATGTAAATTGGTACAGCCACTATGGAGAACAGAATGGTGGTTCCTTAAAAAACTAAAAATAGAGCTACCACATGATCCTGCAATCCCACTACTAGGCATATATCTGGAGAAAAACAATTCAAAAAGATACATGCACCAAGGGACTTCCCTGGTGGCGCAGTGGTTAAGAATCCACCTGCCAGTGCAGAGGACATGGGTTCGAGCCCTGGTCCAGGAAGATCTCACATGCCTCAGAGCAACTAAGCCTGTGCACCACAACTACTGAGCCTGCGCTCTAGAGCCTGCAAGCCACAACTACTGAAGCCCGTGCACCTAAAGCCCGTGCTCCACAACAAGGTAAGCCACCGCAATGAGAAGCCCACGCACCGCAACAAAGAGTTACCCCTACTCGCTGCAGCTAGAGAGAGCCCTCATGCAGCAATGAAGACCCAATACAGCCAAAAATAAATAAGTAAATTTATTACAGAAAAAAAAAAAAAAACAGTAGCCAAGACATGGAAGCAACCTAAGTGTCCATTGACAGATGAATGGATAAAGAAGATGTCATGTATACACACACAGACACACACACACAATGGAATATTAGCCATGAAAAAGAATGAAATTACACCATTTGCAACACCGTGGATGGACCTGGAGATTATCAAGATAAGTGAAGTAAGCGAGACAGAGAAAGAAAAATACCATATGATATTGCTTATGTGGAATCCAAAGAATGACACAATGAACTTATATACAAAACAGAAATGGACTCACAAACATAGAAAACAAACTTGTAGTTACTAAGTGGGAGAGGGGGAGGGATAAATTAGGAGTTTGGAATTAAAATGTACACATTACTATATATAAAATAGAAAACCAGCAAGGGCCTACTATATAGCACATGGAACTATACTCAATATCTTATAATAACCTATAATGGAAGAGAATGTAAAAAAAGAATATGTATTACATATTATTTAATCTTTATATATTCTTGATATATTTATATATAAAACTGAATCACTTTGCTGTACACTTGAAACTAATACAACATTGTAAATCAACTATATTTCAATAAAAATAACAAAATAGCTCTATATCAAGCACATTATGTCATAATTGTAATATCCTAAAACTCCTTTTCAGTATTGGTAAATTAGTCCGTTCACAAACATTCCTCATTTCCCCAGGTTTAGTACCAGTGTTTGGCTCTGGAGATGGTATGATTTGATTTTTTAAAAATTTATTTATAAAATTTAAAATGTTGATGTTGCTTTATTTTGAAAAACTATAATTAGTTTGGACCACTGGAATTATGAAAATTGTTTTACTTGAGTAAACAGGAACCGATGAGGGAAATTCATGTTCTATAACTATCTGGGAGGTTTGGAATCAGTTTTTTCAAGTATCATCCATTTATCAATGTCTTTTCTGCCATTTAAAATTTATCTTTGTCTCTTAGTGCTGGTCAGTATTGAATTGTATCTCCTGTTGCTACTGTGGGTTAAGCTGGACACAAAGGGTTGTATATAGAAATGAAAGTTGGATACAGTGAGGTGAACTCTTCTCACTGTCAGACTTATAGGAGGAGACTAGTGCATTAGGCTTATCATGATGGGTCAGTAATTTGTTACCATTGTCTAGGCTGTTATCCTGCCTAGGTTGATAAATAAAAATGTATGAGAAATGTAAGTGTAGAATGTTCAAGAGGAAAACTCATTAATGTGTTAAATATTTATGGTGTCCACATTTGGATTTTTATCTTAATAGGTTAATGCAGCTGAATCAAAGATAACAAATTTAATATACCTAAAACATACCTTGGAACTCGTGGATCCTTTAAAGGTAATTTTTATGTGTATATGTTGTTTAAAACATGTCTAGCATCAGTTTTTTTTAACTTTTTGTTTTGAAAAAATTTCAAACAGTAAGTTGTGAGAATAGTATAATGAATTCCCATATTCTCTCTCTTTCCACACACAGCACACACACATATTATTGTCCTTATTATTACCGTACTGAACCATTTGAGAATAACTTGCAGTACCTAAATACTAAAGTATATATCTCCTAAGAACAAAGATGTTCTCTTGCATAACCACAATAAGATTTAAAAATTCAGGATATTTAACATTGGTAAAATACTATTAAGTTGACCCTTGAACAACATGGGGGTCAGGGACACCAACCCTGCGTGCAGTGGAAATTCTGCATATATATTGTTGGCCCTTTGAATATTCAGTTCCTCCACATCAACAGTTCCTCTGTATCTGCAGTTCCATATCTGCAGATTCAACTAACCGTAGATCATGTAGTACTGTGGTATTTATTGTACTATTGAAAAAAATCCACCCATAACTGGACCCTCACAGTTCAAACCTGTATTGTTCAGGGATCAACTGTATATTATATATAGCCTATATTCACATTTTTCCAGTTGTCCTAATACTGTCCTTTATGGTTTTTTTTTTTTCCTGGTACATGATCCAGTCAAGGACCATGCATTGTATTTAATATCATGTTTCTTTACACTTTTTTAAAGTGAAAACTTTCTCAGCCTTTCTTTGCCTTTTGTGATATTGACATCTTGAAGAGTAAGGGTCAGTTTTTTTTTTTTTAATATCTTTATTGGAATATAATTGTTTTCCAGTGTTGTGTTAGCTTCTGTTGTGCAACAAAGTGAATCAGCTATAAGTATACATATATCCCTATATCCCCTCCCTCTTGCGCCTCCCTCCCACCCTCCCTATCTCAGCCCTCTAGGTGGTCACAAAGCATCGAGCTGATCTCCCTGTGCTATGCAGCAGCTTCCCACTAGCCATCCATTATACATTTGATAGTGTATATATGTCAGTGCTACTCTCGCACTTCGTCCCAGCTTCCCCTTCTCCCTCTCTGTCCTCAAGTCCATTCTCTACATCTGCACCTTTATTCCTGCCCTGCCTCTAGTT
Source organism: Platanista minor (assembly GCA_004363435.1). Taxonomy (NCBI): domain Eukaryota; kingdom Metazoa; phylum Chordata; class Mammalia; order Artiodactyla; family Platanistidae; genus Platanista; species Platanista minor. Next base: position 9,827 of record RJWK010023748.1, on the reverse strand, counting down.
TCATCAGTACCATTTATTTAGATCCCATATATGTTTGTTAGCATACCATATTTCTTTCTTTCTTAATAACTTAACTTCACTCTGTATGACACTCTAGGTCCATCCACCTCAGTACACATAACTCAATTTCGCTCCTTTTTATGGCTGAGTAACATTCCATTGTATATATGTGCCACATCTTCTTTATCCATTCATGTGTTGATGGACATTTAGCTTGCTTCCATGTCCTGGCAATTGTAAACAGTGCTGCAGTGAACATTGTGGTACATATATCTTTTTGAATTATGGTTTTCTCAGGGTATATGCCCAGTAGTGAGATTGCTGGGTCATATGGTAATTCTATTTTTAGTTTTCTAAGGAACTGCCATATTGTCCTCCATAGGGGCTGTATCAATTTACATTCCCACCAACAGTGTAGGAGGAAACCCTTTTCTCCACACCCTCTCCAGCATTTATTGTTTGTACATTTTTTGATATGACCATTGTGACCAGTGTGAGGAGATATTCACTGTGGTTGTTTGCACTTCTCTAATGATTAGTGATGTTGAGCATCTTTTCATGTGTTTCTTGGCAATCTGTATGTCTTCTCTGGAGAAATGTCTATTTAGTCTTCTGCTCATTTTTGGATTGGGTTGTTTGTTTATTTGATATTGAGCCAGAGCTCCTTGTATATTGTGGAGATTAATCCTTTGTCAGTTGCTTCGTTTGCAAATATTTTCTCCCATTCTAAGGGTTGTCTTTTCGTCTTGTTTATGGTTTCCTTTGCTGTGCAAAAGCTTGAAGTTTAATTAGGTCCCATTTGTTTATTTTGATTTTATTTCCATTAGTCCAGGAGGTGGGTCACAAAAGATCTTGCTGTGATTTATGTCATAGAGTGTTTTGCCTGTTTTCCTCTAAGGGTTTTATAGTGTCTGGCCTTACATTTAGGTCTTTAATCCATTTTGAGTTTATTTTTGTGTATGGTGTTATGGAGTGTTCTAATTTCATTCTTTTACATGTAGCTGTCCACTTTTCCTAGCTCCACTTATTGAAGAGGCTCTCTTCTACATTGTATATTCTTGCCTCCTTTGTCAAAGATAAGGTGACTATATGTCCATGGGTTTATCTCTGGGCTTTCTGTCCTGTTCCATTGATCTATATTTCTGTTTTGTGCCAGTAACATACTGTTTGATTACTATAGCTTTGTAGTATGTCTGAAGTCAGGGAGCCTGATTCCTCCAGTTCCATTTTTCTTTCTCAAGATTGCTTTGGCTATTCGAGGTCTTTTGTGTTTCCATACAAATTGTCAAATTTTTTGTTCTAGTTCTGTGAAAAATGCCATTGCTAATTTGACAGGGATTGCACTGAATCTGTAGATGCTTTGGGTAGTATAGTCATTTTCACAATATTGATTCTTCCAATCCAAGAACATGGTCTATCTTTCCAACTGTTTGTATCGTCTTTGACTTTGTTCATCAGTGTCATACAGTTTTCTGCATACAACTCTTTGGCTTCCTTAGGTAAGTTTATTCCTCGGTATTTTATGTTTTTTTTGCAATGGTAAATGGGAGTGTTTCCTTGATTACTCTTTCTGATTTTTTGTTTTTAGTGTATAGGAATGCAAGAGATTTCTGTGCATTAATTTTGTATCCTGCTACTTTACCAAATTCGTTGATTAGCTCTAGTAGTTTTCTGGTGGCATCTTTAGGATTTTCTATGTATAGTATCATGTCTTCTGTAAACAGTGACAGTTTTACTTCTTCTTATCCTATTTGGATTCATTTCATTTTTTTTACTTCTCTGACTTGTGTGGCTAAAACTTCCAAAACTATGTTGAATAAGAGTGGTGAGAGTGGGTGACCTTGTCATGTTCCTGATCTTAGAGGAAATGCTTTCAGTTTTTCACCATTGAGAATGATGTTGGCTGTAGGTTTGTCATATATGGCTTTTCTTATGTTGAGGTAGGTTCCCTCTATGCCCACTTTCTGGAGAGTTTTTATTGTAAATGGGTGTTGAATGTTCTCAGAAGCTTTTCCTGCATCTATTGAGATTATCATGGTTTATATGCTTCAGTTTCTTAATATGATGGATCACATTGATTGTTTTGCATATATTGAAGAATCCTTGCATTCCTGGGATAAACCCCACTTGATCATGGTTTATGATCCTTTTAATGTGCTGTTGGATTCTGTTTGCTTGTGTTTTGTTGAGGATTTTTGCATCTATGTTCCTGTGATATTGGCCTGTAATTTTCTCTCTTTGTGACATCCTTGTTTGGTTTTGGTATCAGGGTGATGGTGGCCTCGTAGAATGAGTTTAGGAGTGTTCCTCCCTCTGCTATATTTTGGGAGAGTTTGAGAAGGATAGGTGTTAGCTCTTCTCTAAATGTTTGATAGAATTCGCCTGTGAAGCCATCTGGCCCTGGACTAATGCTTGTTGGAAGGTTGTTAACCACAGTTTCAATTTCAATGCTTGTGATTGGTCTGTTCATGTTTTCTATTTCTTCCTGGTTCAGTCTTGAAAAAGTATAACCATACTTTTGTAAGAGCTTGTCCATTTCTTCCAGGTTGTCCCTTTTATTGGCATATAGTTGCTTGTAGTAGTCTCTCATGATCCTTTGTATTTCTGCAGTGTCAGTAGTTGCTTGTTCTTTTTCATTTCTAATTCTGTTGATTTGAATCTTCTCCCTTTTTTTTCCTGCGTCTGGCTAATGGTTTATCAATTTTGTTTATCTTCTCAAAGAACCAGCTTTTACTTTTATTGATCTTTGCTATCGTTTCCTTCATTTCTTTTTATTTATATCTTATCTGGTCTTTATGATTTCTTTCCCTCTGCTAACTTTTGAGTTTTTTTGTTCTTCTTTCTCTAATTGCTTTAGGCGTAAGGTTAGGTTGTTTGTTTGAGATTTTTCTTGTTTCTTGAGGTAGGATTGTGTTGCTATAAACTTCTCTCTTAGAACAGCTTTTGCTGCATCCCATAGGTTTTGGGTCATTGTGTTTTCATTGTCATTTGTTTCCAGGTATTTTTTTATTTCCTCTTTGATTTCTTCAGTGATCTCTTGGTTGTTTAGTAGCATATTGCTTAGCCTCCATGTGTTTGTATCTTTTACAGATTTTTTTCCTGTAATTGATATCTAGTCTCATAGCGTTGTGGTTGGAAAAGATACTTGATATGATTTCAATTTTCTTAAATTTACCAAGGCTTGATTTGTGACCCAAGATACAGTCTATCCTGGAGAATGTTCCATGAGCACTTAAGAAGAAAGTGTATTCTTTTGTTTTTGGATGGAATGTCCTATAAATATCAATTAAGTCCATCTTGTTTAATGTATCATTTAAAGCTTGTGTTTCCTTATTTATTTTCTGTTTGGATGATCTGTTGACTGGCGTAAGTGGGGTGTTAAAGTCAACTACTATTGCTTTGTTACTGTTGATTTCCCCTTTTATGGCTGTTAGCATTTGCCTTATGTGTCGAGGTGCTCCAGTGTTGGGTGCATAGATATTTTCAATTGTTATATCTTCTTCTTGGATTGATCCCTTAATCATTATGTAGTGTCCTTCCTTGTCTCTTGTAATAGTCTTTATTTTAAAGTTTATTTTGTCTGATATGAGTATTGCTACTCCAGTTTTCTTTTGATTTCCATTTGCATGGAATATCTTTTTCCATCCCCTTACTTTCAGTCTGTATGTGTCCCTTGTTCTGAAGTGGTCTCTTATAGACAGCATATATATGGGTCTTGTTTTTGGTGTCCATTCAGTCAGTCTGGGGCCTTTGGTTGGGGCATTTAATCCATTTACATTTAAAATAATTATTGTAATGTATGTTCCTAGTACCATTATCTTAATTGTTTTGGGTTTGTTTTTGTAAGTCGTTTCCACCTCTTGTGTGTCCTGCCTAGAGAAGTTCCTTTAGCATTTGTTTTAAAGCTGGTTTGGTGGTGCTGAATTCTCTTAACTTGCTTGTCTGTAAAGCTTTTGATTTCTCTGTCGAATCTGAATGTGATCCTTGCTGGGTAGAGTAATCTTGGTTGTAGGTTTTTCCCTTTCATCACTTTAAATATATCTTCTCACTCCCTTCTGGCCAGTAGAGTTTCTGCTGAAATATCAGCTGTTAATCTTATGGGGATTCCCTTGTATGTTTTTTGTTGCCTTTCCCTTGTTGCTTTTAATATTTTTTCTTTGTGTTTAATTTTTTTTCATCTTTATTGGAGTATAATTGCTTTACAATGGTGTGTTAGTTTCTGCTTTATAACAAAGTCAATCAGTTATACATATACATATGTTCCCATATTTCTTCCCTCTTGCATCTCCCTCCCTCCTGCCCTCCCTATCCCACCCATCCAGGTGGTCACAAAGCACCGAGCTGATCTCCCTGTGCTATGCGGCTGCTTCCCACTAGCCATCCATTTTACATTTGGTAGTGTATATGTTGTGTTTAATTTTTGTTAGCTCAATTAATATGTGTCTCGGCATGTTTCTCCTTGGGTTTATCCAGTATGGGACTCTCTGCTTCCTGGACTTGGGTGGCTATTTCCTTTCCCATGTTGGGGAATTTTTCAAGTAAAATCTCTTCAAATACTTTCAGCCCCATTTTTTTCTTCTTCTCGGACACCTATAATTTGAATGTTGGTGTGCTTAATGTTGTCCCCGAGGTCTCGGAGACTGTCCTCCATTCTTTTCGTTCTTTTTTCTTTCTGTGCTCTGCGACATTTATTTCCACCATTTTATCTTCCAGCTCTCTAATCCGTTCTTCTCCCTCAGTTATTCTGTTATTGATTCCTTCTAGAGTGTTTTTTATTTCAGTTATTGTGTTGTTCATTAATGTTTGTTTGCTCTTTAGTTCTTCTAGGTCCTTGTTAAACATTTCTTGTGTTTTCTGTGTTCTATTTCCAAGATTTTGGATCATGTTTACTATCATTACTCTGAATTCTTTTTCAGTTAGTTTGCCTATTTCCTCTTCATTTATTTGGTCTTGTGCATTTTTTTCTTGCTCCTTTGTCCGTAAGATATTTCTCTGTCTTCTTATTTTGTCTAATATACAGTATTTTGAGGTCTCTTTTCCTTAGGATGCAGGGTCACAATTCCTCTTCCTTCTATTCTCTGCCCCCAGTGGTGGTGTTGGTCCAGTGTCTTGTGTAGGCTTCCTGATGGGAGGGACTGGTGCTTGCGTTCTGGTGGGTGGAGCTGAGTGTTTTCCCTCTGATGAGCAGAGCCGTGTCAGGTGATTTGTTTTGGGGTGTCTGTTAGCTTAGTATGACTTTAGATAGTCTGTGTGCTGATGGGTGGGTTTGTGTTCCTGTTTTATTTGTTGTTTGGTATGACGTGTCCAGTGCTGGGATCTGCTGACAGTTGGGTGGACCTGGATCTTGGATCCAGATAGAGGCCTCAGTGAGAGCTCTTGGCAGTTAATCTTCCCTGGGACCAGGAATTCTCTGGTGATCCGGCATCCTGGACTCAGTGCTACCACTCCAGAGCCTCAGGCCCATCTTCTGGTCGAGGAACCAGGACCCTGCAAGTCGCTTGTCCTGGCAATAAAGGGGTTTAAAAAAAAAAAAAAAAAAGACTAACAAAACCCTAGACAAATGGTAAAAAGCAAAATCAAACAAATGGAAACAGAAACAAGGAAGCATGCTGCACACACAGAAAAGAAACAAAACAGAACCAAATAAATCAAATAGCAAGAGAACAACCAGACAAACAGAAGAACCCAAGAATGAAATCAAACAATTAAGAGGAAAGCTGACAAAAACCCAAAACCAAAGCAGAATTCTAACTGAAGAATGAAGCAAAGAAGCAAAACAAACTGACAAAAATGATATTAAAAAAAAAAAGAAAACGAGAAAAGGGAAAAAAGACAGAACAGAAAACCAATGTAGAAATAAAAATATATTTTAAAAAATAGAAAATATATTAAAGAAAAAAAAGAAGGCAAACAGAACCCTGGAGAAATTGTAAAAACAAAATCAAACAAACAAAAACCAGAAACAAGGAAACACACACACATGTGCAAGAAACAAAACAGAGCCAAATAAAACAAAAATCAAGAGAACAACCAGAGAAATACAAGAACTCAAAAATGAAATCAAACAATTAGGATTAAAAGTAACATAAACACATAACCTAAAAACAAAACCAAAACACTGTGGCAAATGAAGAATAAAGCAAGGAAACAGAACAAACTGTTAAAAATGATTTTAAAATAATTAAATAAAAAGGGGAAAAACACAGGCAACAGAAAAGCAAAGTAGAAATGGAAATGAAAAAAAAAGAAAAATAAAGAAAAAGAGGAAGAAAAAAAATAAGGGAAAAGAGCACAGAACAACATAAAAGCAAAGTAAAAATAGAACTGTTTAAAAAAATAAAATGTTTTATAAACCATGGAGATCCCAGAAGACTACATTTAAAAAAAAAAAAACTAAAACAACAACAAACAAACAAAATGAAAGAAAGAAAAAAAAGCTAGAACCAACAACAGAATGAATCAAAATGTAATAAAATTAATAGTAATAATTATGTTTCTGTGGAGTCTCTGCTGTTAGTGTCCTCACATGCAGTGAGCCACAGCTTACCTCTGCCTCCCCAAGAGGCCCTCCTCTGCCTCTGGGCTGGTCTCTGGACCTACTGTGTGCCCTGTGGGGACCACTCAGACTCTGATCTGGCCCAGTTCCTGCGTGTGCTTGCCCCCAAAGTCCACAGCTGCCAGAGCTAGACCGTATTCATTTGTGGGAACACTCATTGTCTACTCAGATATTCCATAAAAGCAGGGTCTTCCTAGCTGATCGTGGGGATTTGATCTGTAGCTTGTACAACTGATGGAAAGATTTTCGAGCTTCTTCCTTAGTCACCCTGTCCCTGGGGTTCAGCATTGGTTTTATCCCCACCTCTGCATGTGGTCCACCCACAGGAGTCTGGTCCTGAGGCTGCCTTGGAGCTCTTGGTCTGCCCCTGTGAGGACTAGGTGCAGAGGTGGTATGACTGCTTGGATCATGAGAACCCTGGCAGTGCCAAATGTGCAGGGAAACCAGCGGCCACAGGCGCCGGGTCAGTTGTTTAATAAGGTGTTCCTCAGTTTGTGTGATTGTTTCCTCATGATTAAATTCTGCTTACACATATTTGGCAATAATACTGAATGAGCAGTGCTGTATCTTTCTCAGTGTATTACATCAGGAGGCACATGATGTCGTTTTTCTTTCCCTTCTTGGTGATAATAACTTGGATTAATTACTTCACTATAAATTTAAAAGTAATCTGTGGAGAGATACCATGAGACTCTGTAAATATACTGTTTCTTGTCAAGCTTTCACCCATTGATTTTGTTATTTATTAATGAATTACCTGAAGTAACTCCAATGGTTACAGAATGGTGATTTTTTTCATCTATTTTTAAATAGACGGGGGAGAAAAGGAGCATGTAATGATCTAATTTTTTTTATTTGAAAAAGGGACAGGAAATATATCATAATACTTAGAGTATTTATCTTTGGAAGGGTGGTAGAATAATGAGTGATTTAAATGTTTTTCTTTATGCTCTTATGCATTTCTAGTTTTTATTGGTATGTAAGTATTATTTTTCTATTAATAAGCAAAAAAGTTATTGCCATTGCCTCATAACAAAACTAAAATAGGAGGTAAAAGTCAGGTTACCTATGTTTTCTCTCTTTTCTGTTTATTCAAATAGTGATCACTCATAGTTTCCATTAAGCAAAATTAAATCCCTACTTTTGCCATATAAGAATGGAGAAGTTGCTCTATTTACAAATATACAAAACACTTTTTTAGTTTAATGTATTAATACATTTAACCCAAATTTTGGAGTTATATGTAGAGTACTCTGAATGTACAATGATAACTGTTTAACTGCATTAGTAAGTAGTTAATTAAACTAGTTAAACTACATTAATACGTAGTTTAATGTTAATGTTAGTTGGGCAGCAAGAAAAATAAAAGTCATAATAGTAAAGCAGTGGATGCCACTGTTTAGCCATGTGCTCTTTATCTGAAAAATGGGCCAGATATAATCTGTCTTCACCTACATACCTAAAATTTCTGTTTTGAGTATATACATGAGAAGATGAAGCAAGAAAATACTTGGTAAAATGTAAAGTACTAAACAAGTCTAAAATGCTTTATTTGAATAATGTCATAATTTATTATCCTTAACTATCTTTTTCTTTATTCTTTACTAGATTACTCTGAAGAACTGTAACACACCTTTATTAAGAGCTTACTATGGTTCCTTGGAAGATAAGAGGTCTTTGTCATTCAACTGTTAATAAAACAGCAGATTATTTCTTTCTTCCTGATCATAAGTGATTTTAAGAACTCTAATTGTATTCTATAGAACAATTACTTGAGCTTTCGTTAACAGAAATTTAAAACTGTTCATTAAAAATTTATTTATATATTACATTTTATAAATACCAATAAATAGGGTAATAGCACATTGAGGGTTTGTGTTAATGGACAATTAGAATAGCATTAAAAATTGAAATCATACAAAATTTTAATATTTCTTTTTTTTTAACTATTCTCCATGGAAAGACTTGCAAATATAAAAATATATTATTCTTTTGTGTTAAATCATGAAGGACTTAATGTAACCAAAAAATAGTCTATATGAATACTGAATAAGATCTAATTACAGTTTAATTTTAGTATTGCTTTTATCAGTGGCACCTTGGTTCTTGAACAAAAAGACTTACAGATTATTACAGATAAATATAGAACAGAATACTGTAAAATAAAAGGTTAGGAAAATAGGTGTTACCAGACTCCTGGTCTGCATGATCACTGCACTTAGACACTGGTAATTGAAAGGTTCCTGTTATACTGTCTCATAATATGCTTAATCTCCCTTGAACCAACTGAGGGCAAGGACCATATGTTAATCCTTCTTTGAATCCCTGCACCTAACACAGTGATTGCTACATGGTATAATAAATGTTTATTAAGTCAATGAGCATGAAGCCAGAATTTTTATAAAGTGCTTCAAGGATATATTTTATATTAACAGACACAGTTAGTATGTGTAATTTGGGAGATCTGTTTATTAAAAGTTGTAGGATTGTTCTTGGTGGTCTCATGTCATTTTAGGAGAGTAGTTATGACTGACGAAATAGTTTACAATTGATGTAGTCACAGTCCTAATTTATGTAATTTTATATATATTGTTTATTTGCAAAATAATTTCAATAATAATTTTAAGAAAATATGTTATTTGCTATCATTAACTGTTATTCAAATTATCAATTACCGTAACTGTTTGACTTATTGCCTATAATGTTCTTTTTTAGGTTTGTAATCATACTTGACAAGATTAAAACAGTAATTAATGATGATGCAAGATACATGAAAGGATGCCTGAACATGAGGACTCAGAAGTGCTATGCAGTGAGGTCTAACATAAATGAATTTCTTGACATAGCCAGAAGAACATATACAGAGATTGTAGATGACATAGCAGGTAATGTAATTACTTGAACATATTTATTCTGTTTTTTAGAAATAAAACAAACTTCTTTAGGACATGTTGTGCTTTTTTGCTGATTATATTAACAATGCATATTTTAAATTTATTTTTTATTACCAAAACAAATAACAGATAATGTTAACAGATATTATCATTTAAGGAGCCTTAAAAAAAAAAAAAGATCTCAAAGTGTTATAATGTGTTCCTTCTTTTCTACAAACTTAAATTTAGAGTTCCTTCAAATTTAAATATAGGGTTACATGAAGGCTAGGAGAGTAGTTTACCTTCATACAATGTTGAGTATAAACTGCATGAAAAATACTGGCTATCAGTGCTAAAGGGTTTCATTGGAGGAAGAGATACCATTTTTGTCTAGAAGA
>RJWK010023747.1:0-28878 GCA_004363435.1 Platanista minor | reverse complement strand
GCAGTGGTTGAGAGTCCGCCTGCCGATGCAGGGGACGCGGGTTCGTGCCCCGGTCCGGGAGGATCCCGCATGCCGCGGAGCGGCTGGGCCCGTGGGCCGTGGCCGCTGAACCTGCGCGTCCGGAGCCTGCGCTCCGCGGCGGGAGGAGCCACAACAGTGATGAGGCCCGCGTACCGCAAAAAACACACACACACACACACACACACACACACACAAAAATGGGCTTATACAGCAGACACCCATGACGGAATTGCTGGGCCCGTCATCTTTAGAAACTGGCTCTGGTTCAGTTGTGAGCATGATCTTTCACAACTAGGCCAGAACAAATGAGGCTATGTCTTCGACACCTTCACAAGGCCCTTTGCTTGCCTAAACACTCTACGGCATGATCCTTTAGCCTAGAGAACTGTTAAATAGCAGCCCAGGAGAAGCTGAGGGCAAAGCACTTCTCTGTGTTCTGAGAGGCTGGGTGTTAAGCCATCTTATTAACTGGCCCGCCTGGTGGAAATGTTTGTCCTGATGGATCAAAGCTTGAAGCTGAGACACAGCACCCAAAGCCATGGAGGCAACGTTTGTCTTGCATCTCCCGTCTCTGATTAAGAAGCCGGGGGCATGGGCCAAATTGCATGATGGATTCCTCACACATCGTACCATAAATTTACCCCTGAGGGCTGGGCGCCCTGGGTGCCACCTGTGTCAGCATCCTAACACACAGCCTCAGAACCATAACGTAGTGTTCTAGGGGGAGGCTGAAATTAATGAAACTCTGGCTGACATTTTGAGCACGCACACACATATCTCAAGATTATCCCACAAGTATATTTCTTGTGGAGAGAGTAGTTTTTCCATATTAAAAGATGGCATTAACCTTCAATAGTCCGTCACTTGCTTTAATCCTTTCCACCTGTAAATATTTCAGATAAAAATATCACATAGGCAGTGCCTGTGTCTTACAAATGTGGCTTACGGGGAGATGGAGATGATAGGCTGACCTTTTTCACTCGCAAATATCCATCAAAACTAGAGTCAGTGTGTGGTGGTGGAAGGAGCATGGAATTTGGGGTCTGCAAGGCCTGGATTCAAATACCAGCTTCACACCTGGATTCAAAGCCCAGGGACTTTGGGAAAGTTGCTTGGCCTGTCACCCCCTACAGGTGTGGAGTTTCTGCCCTGCAGAAGAAGGGCTTTTTGTCATTAGTCTGTCCAGAGGGGCTGAGTTTTGGTAATTCATCTGCCTGAAGAGGGTGGTTTCAAAACTCACACCACCGTAAGCATGACTGCAGCCTGGCTTCTTCAAGGCTCATCAGCCTCTTCTGTAAAATCAAGAGCATACCTTCTTTTCCAGGTTCTGAGCTTGAGAGACGCTATGTGCGTAAGCCCAGTCCCACATTCCTGTCGTGGAAAGGAGGCCCAGTGCATTCATGGTAGCTAGAACCAAGATTACAGACTGGCAGCCTGTGGGCCAGGGCCATTCCACATAGGGGTTTTATTTGGCTCACAGAGGGTTTTAAAACCTTTTGAGCCAAAGCCTTTAAAAACCATAACAATCGGGAGCTTCAAAACCTTTCAAAATCAAGAGTTTTCTTATAAAAACCATAGTTCCAGATCCTCTTGACACATCGAAATGTCTGGGCACACGGATGGTATCCCCAGAGAGCGATAATCAGCAGGACCTGTGGCGGAATGCTGCCTGCAGACAGGCAAGCTCATTGCAGGTCCCACGGTCCCTAGCAGCCGCGTGCACAGGCACCTCCCTCAAGCAAATCATACTCACCGCTGGTTCCCGTTGCCGTCGCAGTTTAAGACTTCCGGGCTTCTGCTCCTGAAGTGTGATCCGCTGGTCAGCAGCACCTGGGAGTATGTTCAAGCTGCAGAACCTTAGGCCCCAGCACAGACCTCCTGAATCAGGATCTACATTTTTTTTTTTTTTTTTTTTTTTTTTTTTTGTGGTACGCGGGCCTCTCACTGTTGTGGTCTCTCCCGTTGCGGAGCACAGGCTCCGGATGCGCAGGCTCAGCGGCCATGGCTCACGGGCCCAGCCGCTCCGCGGCATGTGGGATCTTCCCGGACTGGGGCACGAACCTGCGTCCCCTGCATCGGCAGGCGGACCCTCAACCACTGCACCACCAGGGAAGTCCCAGGATGTACATTTTAACGCGATTCCCTGAGTGATCTATATGTATCACTTCAAGACTGGAGAAGCCCTGGACTAGGACCGGGCTGGCAATCTATGGCCTTCAGGCCCCCTCTAGCCAGCTGCCTGTTTTGTCAATTAAATTTTATTGGAAGGGAGCCACGCGCATTTGTTTATGTGTGGTCTCTATGTCAAGTAGCTGCAACATGCCCTCAAAGCCTGAGATATTGACTATCTGGCTCTTTACTGAAAAGATTGTCAACTCCTGCTCCAGAAGAATGCTTTAAAAGAACATTTAATTGTCGGTTCAAATTGGACATTCCGAGTGCTATAGGCACCACAAAGGGAGTTTAAGTATTCAGGAGCATTTCTTCGTACAAACTGCTAGTTTCACCTTCTCCAGTTTCTTTTGGTTTGGGGTTCTCAGTTCTCAATCCTTAGGGAGCCCACAAAGCTGTATTCCTTAATGGTAGCAGGGGAGCCTCCTGCCTTTGGACCTCCCACCTCTTCTTTGTCTCTCTCTCAGCCTTCTGGGCATATATTCCCTTTTTCATCCCTTCCCCAGGACTTCCTTCTTCTTTTCTTCCCTGTTACTCCTTCAGCTAGGTCAGATTTCTTCCTGGGTGATTGGGCAAGTACAACCCTGGGTCAGCCAGGATGGCGAGGTCAGGCGGGGCTCTTAGCGCATAACCTGTGAGACAGGCGGGACTTTCACCGAGCCCCGATTCACAGCGCATCTTCTATACCAGTACTTTACTAAAAGAGTGTCTGTCTCCTTACCTTACGCCAGCCTTGTGTGTACAGACCACAGAAGAGGAAAAGGGCAAAGGCGAGACTCATCCTGCAACCTGGCAAAACACCTGGCCCACAGGAGGCCCTCACTGATGATACCAGGTGGGTCCTCCCACCTGAGGCAGTGTGTTGTCCTTGTTTTCACCGATCTGGAGGTAGAAACGCTGTGAAATACTGCAAAGTGAGATCATTTTCGAGCCAAAAATACGTCTAGAGCCACACACAATTTCCATATGCAGGTATGATGAATTTTCAACTGACCAGTCAAGAGAGACTCTTCATCTTCAAAGTGGAATTCAGCATTTCAGAAGGTGTGCCAGCCAGCAAGGTGTTCACCACATGGGGAGTCCGCAGTGATTGGAAACTTCAGGTGGGCCTCGGGGCTTGCACAGAAGATCTGGAGTATCAGGCACGGTCCCAAACCTTCCCTTGCAGACGAGGGCACTGGAAGCCTCAGAGGCCGGGGGTCACCACACTGTTTTTTAGTGTCTGAGCTGGGGTGGGCCCCACTCCTGCCTTTCTGCCTCTTTGTCTATTTAAATGTGATCCCATCAGGGAACGACTGCAGAGATCACCGTGCAAATCCTTTGTATTACTGAACCAGTGAAGGGGTTCATAGCCCATTCCGGAGCTCATAACCATCTCTGTAGGGAAATGATCCTGAGGCAGAACTGAAATCCCTCTTGCCACACTCTCTGCTTTCCACTTGTTCTGTCTTTTCTAAAGAAGCATCGTTTGCCATTCTCTCTTTAATAATCTTTTGTCTCAGAGGATGGCTTCGCTATCCTCTCTGCCATCTCTTCTCCAAGTTAATAATTGTACTTCCTTTCGTCTTTCCCCCTTAGTTCTGTTTTCCAGCTCCTAAAAATCACTACCCTCAAACCGTTTCCAAATTCCCCACATTCCTAAAAACCTCCTTCCTGCCTTGAAAATTATATACAAACGTATGGAGTAAACATAGGAATAGGGCAGCCATGTAGGTATTAAACTCTATCACATCATTGACGTGGCCAGGATTTCTTCTGGAGGAACTGTTCAAAAGTAGTGAAAGTGGGCCCCTGGAGCTGGCATTTTCTCATTTATTTGTTGTTCTGGAGTCAGGGGATGAGGGGATGGTTGACAAAGACCTACTAAGAATAATGGTGGTAAAATTAATAATGTGACAATCATATTGAATGCTTATGATGTACAAGGCTCTGCACTAAGGTTGACACATAGTATTTCACTCAGTCCTTTTAATAACCTTTGGAGAAAGCATCTTTATTATGTCTGTATTCCAAACAAGGAAATTGAAGCACAGGGAGATTAAGCAACAGGCTCAAAGCCCTCCGCTAGTAATACCAGATGATCTCACAGAAAGGTTCCCATCCTTCTGTAGGAGGATATAGAATTTACCTGATTGCGAGAGAGACCTGGAGAAGCCTATTCAGGGAAGGGGTGATCCTTTTATCCCCCACTAGAGCCCCAGCATCTAGCAGTGCGTCTGGCACACGGTGGGTGCTCAGCAAATGTGTGTGGAGTAAGCGGACAAATCAACTTCACTGCCAGCTTTGAGCGTGATGTCAGGGCTCAGTGCGCACCGCAGTTGGGATCCAGGTGATGCCGCTTCCTCACAAGAACATCATTGTGAATCAAGAAGGGGTCATCCCTCCTGGCTGAGCAGCAGAGCCACCCAGAGCATGGGAAAGGTGCAGCTTCTCTGTGCTCATCGTGGGTCTCCTGAAATGGAACCTTCTAGAGGCAGCCTGGGAGTCCACTTGTTTTCAGACCTCTCTAGGTGATCATCAGGCAGAACCGCCTGGGGACTCCTTCACCTTCCTTTGTGCCCAGGGAAGGGGAGCTTTACAGACTGTATTCATAGGTGCAGACTACTCATATGGGCTCCTGCCCTCTGGCTGCTGATTGGCTCAGCCGTGACGGGGCACCAGCAGGGGATCAAGGGAAGGGGGAGTAGTCATGCCCCAGCTCCCTTCTGACCACAGCTGCTTCCTCTACCAGAGGCCACAGCTCATCAGGCAGCCAGTCATGGCTCTCGCTGTCACCCCTTTAGCCCTTCTGGTTCTCCCCTGGTATTAGCCTGGGTGCTCCCTTAGCACCCCTTTTATGGGTGCTGAGGTCCCGTCACTACCCTTCTTTAAATCTCCACTTAAATGTGCTGCCTGCTTCCTGCTGGGACCCTGACTGGCACTCCGTCTGTGGAGTTACACACACTCACACACACGGGGTGTGGTATAAAGGGGGCCACCATGGGTTCCTTTCTAGGGACTTTGCTAATGGGGCCATACTAAGCCCTTCATCCTACTGCTTGGACCCAGAGACTAACAGGTGACAAGGTATACTTGCAGTTTTTCAACCCAGATCTGATTTATCAAGTTCTGTTCAAAGTAAGATGGAAAATCCTGAAACTATCTTTTGGAGTACTGACCTGTACCATCGTGAGCCTGACTTGAAAAACGCTATTGAAATGAAAACCATTCTCTTCTGAGGTTTCCAGGTCCAAATTATTGAAAAGCCACTCTGCCCGAGGTACCTCAGTTCACTCACTCCCTGTGTCTTGGAAGGTTGGGGCAGTGGGTGAAAGAAATAGATGAGCCTTATGGGAATGAGGCTGGGGAGAGAGGGCTAGAATTCCCTCCCGGAGGTGAAACTCAGGCTTCAATCACTTTCCCCAAAACCTCAAAGTGAAAACTGCTCACAGCCCCCAGGCTTTGCCTTTTTTCTGCCCAAACTCAGTAAATCAGCCAGTTCGAATACCACCCAGACCAGCGTCTACTGAAGCAGGCTGAGGCCCTAAAGAAACCCAGGCTGAGGAAGCTCCCTCCAAACCCTGTCTAGAGTTTGCAAACCTTGGCCAACCTTTCCCAAGCGCTTGGCCCAGCACACGGGTCTGGGCCCGGTTTAGGGTTTCAGAGTGGCAGTTTCAAAGCCGTCTCGTTATTGCTGATGACCAGGGCTTGCCGAGAGCAGTAGTGTTTTATAGCCTGCTGAGCAGAGGGCCCCAGGAACTGTGTGGGATCTGCTGCCTCTGAACTTGTACAGGAACCGTTCACAAAGGGGATGGAGACCACATGCTTAGCGAAAGCTGCTCTAAGTGAAGGTTGCAAAGAGCAGACAGCCAACTCTTAGGCTCCCACACAGCAGCCCAAAGACAAGCAGCGATGTCCAGGAGTGGCCTCTGACCTTGTCTGTGGCCCTCTCAACTGCAGGGAAAGTGCCGGGAAGCTGTATGCAACTGCGTGGTATTTGAGGGCAAGTTTTGGTCCTTCCGGACGTCATCAGTTGCCCTTAGGATTACTATTGTTCCAAATCGGATGATGTTTCTACTCATTCCTGGGCCATCGTGTTCAGAGGGAGACCCAAACTCCATTCTTTACCAAACCCAATTTCTTTACTGTCACCATTCACCCTCTGCTTTCATGGGCCAGTACAAGTCCTGAGAAAAACTGGAGTTTGCGTTTCAGGGAACAGAAGGAATATTTACTGAAACGCCAGACTGTTTTCAGCCGTTGGGTTTCACATGTAATCTTCATAGCAATCCCAGGAGGTAGCAGCCATGATTATTCCCATTCTCGTAGCTAAGAAGGCTGATGCTCAGGATTTTTAGGCAAAGTCACACAGCTAGGAAGGAGAAGCCAAGTTTGTCTGACCCTTAGATGGCTGGCTTTTCAGTGCTTATTGGGCATTTGTATTTTATCTGGGCGCTGCCTTTTACATCCTTGTTCATTTTTTTTTTTTTTCCATCGGACCATTTTTTCTGGACCCCAGGGCCACTGTTGGTCTCAGATCTTGTTCCACTGTCACTGCACCACCATCACAGCGCTGGACCAAGGTCTGCTGCCACTGAGGGCCATAGCTCTTTCTACCCCAAAGGTATTTTTACCTTGAGCAGAAGCCTCAGGAACTGAAGTATGGACCAGCTTTGCTCTGTTAGCTTCATGGCAGGTTCTAGTGTGAAGCACTGGGTGGGGGGTTGGGGGGGGGGTGTCTGTGTTTCCCCCAGTGCTGTTCTTGGGAACTGTTTATGCAACTTTTGGTAACTCGCAAGCTCCTTTGACAGAATTTCTAATACAGGTCCTCCAGCTGGCAACAGAGCACAAGTCTTCACGGTGGACCTCAGATCTGTGGTGACAGGATTAGTGGCTGTCTCCCAGGGGAAGGCAGCTAAGGCGGCAGGGACCAGGTGACCTCCCATCCCTCCTCTCTGTAGGAGATTGTCTGTTCCTTGTAGAGTCAAACAGGGCACGATTGTGGTGGGTTAGCCCACAGGTCTCCCCACACCAGCCTTTGTGGCCCTTGGTGCCTGCCTCAGCAACAGATGTAAAGGTGAATCTGAGCTCAGAGACGCAGCTTGTGCCGTCTGGCCGTACCCTATCCTGCCTGCCCCTCCCTCTTTCCATCATTGTTGATCTCTGGACAGTTTAGAAAAGGGACTCTGGAGCCACATGCCTGTTAACTTTCCAGCTGTGTGACTTAGGTCAAGTTACTTCAAGTCTCTGTTCTCAGTTTCCTTACCTGAAAAATAGAAATAACAATAATACCTACGTTGTAGGACTGTTGTGAGTTGTTATACATTAAAGCACTTAGAACAAAGTCTAGCATATGGTAAGCCCTTTGTAATTGTAATAATAATAAATATTACCAGTATTAGTCTTAGTCTTATTCATTCTCACACATGGTTACGAACTCTGGTGTCCCAGGCGCTGGGGAGATCAAAATGCATTAGCAGCTGTCCTTGCCCTCAGGAAGCACAGCGTCAAGGAGGGAAGGCAGCGAAGTGAGCACATAATACAGTGAAGCATCCCGAGTACTGTGGAAGCCTCTGTACAGAGTACCACGGAGGACCACAGGGGGCCGGGGGTTTGTTCTGTGTACCTCCCTTGCTCACTGATTTATCCCCTGCCCCCAGGTCCAGCAGCTAGCGCAGGGTCAGCATTCTACTACACTGAAAACAAAGTCAGGAGCTGAGCCTGAGGAGGAGCTTGCCAGAGGAGGGAGCTGGAACTGACTCTTCCGGTTTTCTAGGGGAGCAAAGTGGTGGCGGGGAGAAGTGAGGAACAGGCATGAGCCCATGCGCCCTAGCACGAAACCGCCTGAAGCATTCTGACAGCTCCAAGTTCAGTGTGGCTGACCCTCAGGGAGGGGCCCCGGAGGAGGCTGAATGGAGTGGAGGTGGAGGGAGGGTGTGTGAGTAACAAGGTAGAAGTAAGAAAACCGTTAATACATTTAGCGGTAATCCAGAGGAGAGCTAATGAGGACCCAGGTTAAAGCAGGCCAGGGAGGAGAGCTGGGAAGGCTGGCTGGGCGGGGACTGTTGAGGAGGTAACCGTGGCAGTAAATTGGGGGTGCAGTCAGCCCAAGGAGGCCAGCCTTGATATCCCAGAGCTCAAGGGGACACGAAGACGAGAACTACTGGGACCCTCATCTACATGGATGAAAAAGTTTTTGCTCAGATAGAGCAGCCCTTTCTATCCAGCTGGTAACTTTGCGAGACACTCAGATCTTTGATCAGGTGTTTTCTCGGAGGAAAAGAAGTCATTTCATTCCGTGTATAGAAATAGGAATGAGTGTTCACAGGGTTCCATGAATGCTCTCTGGCCCCCGGGCTGCCTCTCACTGTCTGACCCCCGGCTCCCCCTACTGGAGGTGTGAAAAAACACCCATGGCTGCCGGCCAAGCGGTGCAGCCCATGAAGTCAGTCAGAGGTGACTCCAAGATCTCAGAATCCGTGCTTTTGTAAACTCCACCTCAGGTGTGAGAAATGGCTCAGGATTTCAAAAACAAATCTGTGCTTTCACGGCCTTGCTGCTGGTACACTGCAGGAGGCAAAGGGGACATGGCTGGGTGGCCCGTTTGAAGTCACCCACCTGTGAGTTTCTCCGCCCCACACCAACAGCATTGATGCCAAGAGACACCTAGGGAGGAGACGGCCCGTGTGGAGGGCACGTTTCAGCCCCAGTGCGAGCGGAAACATCTCATTCTCAGAGTAGCAAACACCTCTTCTCTGTGTTGTTTTAAGTGTTAAAACTCCCCCCCTCAAAAAGTGAGTGAAAACGTACCCCAGGGTGTCATCATCTGTCCTCACAAATGAACAAATAGGGGAGAGTACTAGGTATTAGCAAGTTTGTTTTGTCCACTTTCATTTGGTTATGAATTTTTAATTCATAAAGCAGTTCACCGTTATAATAATTTTAAATAATCCATTAAATTTTTCTGGGCACTGCTAGCATTAGAATATTTTTAAAGTAAATTTATTACTGACAGCCATTAAATTGCGTTGGTAGTCCTTTGACCATATTCCATGCATTCAGTATGCTTTTCTGAGACCTCCTTCAACAAGTGCATGTTGTCAAGGTTGCATGTCTTCCTAATCCTGTATATTAAAATAACACTAACGTCTCTTAAAATGAACAGTAATGAGGCCATTAGACAGCCGAGTTTACCTTGCTTTATGCAATATGTATACTCCTAAAAAGTTGCACCTTACTAGCATTTTTGGTTAATTGTCTCATACTTTATGTTTTCTTAGAAAATAAAAAAGATCAACACTAAACTCGTTTTTTATACATAACTTGAGATTCCCCATGCCTAGTTTGCTTAAACTGAAGTATACCTAAGAACCATCTTTTAAAATTAGGTAAACAGTGAATGCACATACATGTATTTATGCCTTCATTCAACACATATCTATTGAGTACCTACCGTGTGCCAGGCATTGCTCTAAGAAGCTGGGAATTCAACCGTAAACAAGCCAACGTCCCTTCCCTCGTGGAGATGATATTCCAGTGGTACAGTCATACTAGCCAAGTAAATAATTGCGTAATGTAATTTCAGGCAGCAAAAAAAATGCTATGGAGGTGAATAATGCAGGAAAAAGAGAAAGAAAGTGGTGATGGAGAGGGTATCTTAGACGTTGCATTCATTTACCATTGCCGCCTAACAAATTTCCATGAACTCCGTGGCTTAAAGCGACACAAATGTATTATCTCACATTTTCCATGGTCAGGAATCAAGGCATGGGTTAGCTGGGTTCTCTGCTTAGGTCTCAAGGCTGTAGGCAAAGGGTCAGCCCAGGGCTGGGTTGCATCTGAGGCTTGGGGTCCTCTTCCAAGCTCCTGTGTTTGTTGGCAGAATTTAATCCCTTGCAGCCGTAGAAATCATGGAGGCAAAAGGAGGTCTGTTACTGCTTCTTCCTCTTCTGAGGGCTCATCTGATTAGGTCAGCTCTACCCAGGATAATCTCCACTTGATTAACTCAGAGCCAAATGATTAGTAGCCTGATCATGGTGGTTATATCCTATTAAATCACAGGTGCCACCTGTACAAGGACATTACACCAGGGGGTGGAGATCATGCAGGCTGTCTTAGAATTTTGCTTACTACAGAGTGGTCAGGGGAGAACTTTCCATGGAGGTTACATTTGAACAAAGACCTGGAAAAAAATCAGAGACTGAGCTTTATAAAGGTCTGGGACAAAATCATATTAGCCTGTGCAAAGGTCCTGTGGCAGGAATTGGTGTATTCAAGGAATACAAGAAGGCCATTGGAGTTGGAGGTTAGGGAATGAGGGAAAACATGGTATGAGGTCAGAGAGGGGCGCAAACCACAGATCATGGAGAGCCTTGCAGGTTATGGGGAGGAGTCTGGAGGGCTCTGGGTTAGAAGTGATTTATGATCTGATTTGTATTTTAAAAGCCCTCTCTGACTTCTTTATGAAGAAGGAATTGTAGGGAATTACGGAATGGGAAAAGAGAGACTATTTATAAGACTGTGGCCGAAGTCCAGGCACAGTGAAGGTGGTTTGAACTAGGGTGGCAGCTATTGAGTTGGAGAAAACGAATTCAAGGTGGGTTTTGGAGGTAGAATCAATGAGACCTACTGAAAATGTAATGACTTAAAAGCATACACTCTGGATCCAAGCTTTCTGGGTTCAAATTTTTGCTCTGCCACGCACCAGCCGTGGGAGCTTGGGCAGATTAACTTCTCTGTGCCTTAGTATCGTCGTCTGAAAAATGGGACTTATAACAGCACCTACCTTATGGGGTTTTTTGAGTGTTCGGTGAAATAATCCTGTTAATAATTGATGTATAAATGTCATTTATGTATATATAAATGGTGACTGTTATTATATTGATATTTATCGTTTATGGATTGGACATGGGGTTTGAGGAAAAAAGAGAAATCAAGGGTGTTTTCAAAGCTCTTGGCCTGAGTGACTGGGAGAATCATGGAATGGGGAAGACTGAAGGATGCGCCAGGATCAGCTTGTCTAACGTTCCAGTGATTAGGATCCAGTTACATGATGCATACATTTGCCACTCACTAATGGTGAGAACTTGGGCAAGTAATGTGAACTCCGTGAACCTCAGTTTCCTTATCTGAAAAGATAAATGGGGTTAGTAATATCCATCTTGCAATATTCATCTTACAGGATAGAATGAGGTAACCCCCAGCACACAGTAGGGCATAAGGAAATGTGAGGATCTCTTGCCTCTGGAAAGCAGAGGACTATAGGGCAGTAGGGGTTTTCCAATTCTTGTTTTAAAGACTGTTGTAAAAGCCATCTCCTTTCTACTCGCTTAGTCAGGGGATTCTCCATTGCTTTTGGCAACCACTTAAAAAGCCTGAGACAGCTGTAGAGACCGTCACTGGAAAGCTGCTAGGTAGAAAGTGCTTTGGCTTCCACTGTCCATGGGCTAGTTGGGAGTCTAGCTATGACCTGGCTGAAAGCAGACGTCATTGACCCTGTGACACTGCAGGCACTGCTGGGACCCTTACGAATGTGTGCAAACTCACATACTTACACACAACAGGAAACAGGAAATAACAGCTAGACCTGAAGAATCAAGAATGCACTTACCTTCTCTCTGCTAACCTATTCTAGCCATTCCTAATTCTTTTTTTTTTTTTTTTTTTTCATTCCTAATTCTTGAGATAAAATGTTCCTATCTCCTTACTAGTTCTGGGATCAAGTAGTCCTCAGAACATGAGAAAAGAAAAGGACCCTGGACTCACTGTCTAGGTGTCTCTCACTACTCCTTCAAGATCTCAGCATCCTGAAACCAGCTGCCCAGGGGACACCTACCATGGCTTCTTGTACGAGATCAGGACTTCTCCTTGTATGTTCTCCGGGCTCCCTGTAATGTGTCTTCATAGTC
This sequence comes from Platanista minor, assembly GCA_004363435.1. Lineage (NCBI taxonomy): Eukaryota > Metazoa > Chordata > Mammalia > Artiodactyla > Platanistidae > Platanista > Platanista minor. The sequence continues at coordinate 16,798 of RJWK010023747.1, read as the reverse complement.
ACAGGTCATCATTCTTGCTTAGATTAACGTCTGTGTCACCTCCTGAACTGTAAATTTTGTGGGACCAAAGACAATCTCAGCTTCGCTCACCACAAGCGTCACCAGCCCCTCATATAGACAGTCAGCTGGTGCAACTCTGCATCCACTATTCAGCACCACCTGTTTGCCAGGGCCTGTGCGAGGCACTGGGAATATGGTGGTTTGCACGATAAGCAGTGCAGTTCATAGGCAATGCGGTTGTTAACACTCCAGCCAGTGGTCAACTGGGATGGGATACCGGTGGAAAGGCACACGTCGGCACATACGTTATCTTGGATGTTTGAGAAGTTTGGAGGAAGTATAAGGAGTATTACAGACACTCAACAAATGCTGAAGCATTTGTAACAACGCTGAAAATAAGCACTATTTGTATTCCTATTTTACCAACAAGAAAACTGAGGTTCCAAGAGGTTAACTAATATCCTCAAGTTCACACAGTCAGAATGTGGTAAGACCATGATTTGAATCTAGGCCAGGGACAGAGTTGCAGAGCAGGTACACGGGAATACAACCTGTGCAGGCACAGGTCCTCACACTCAGGAGGACCCAGTGCTGGGTTTGATGCTCTACTGTCACCACTTTGAGATTCCTAGTAATTTTATCTTTGAACTTGGGTGTGTCAGTGAAGTCTGAAGGAACAACGGAGCATGCTCATTAGGAGACGCCCATGATCTATATGCTGTCCCATGCCTCCCCATTTACGTATAGCATTTGGGATGCCCCATGGCACAGAATTTCAGTGGCCCCATGATATGTGAAGGTCAGTGAGACTCAAAGCGAGCACAGGGTAAGCATATTATGCCTATGGCTGGGTAAACGAGGGTGCTGACAGCGCTGAGAGGCTGCATCGTTTTCATTTGAACCAGAACTTGCGTCTAACACAGAAAGAGGGTAATGGCATTCTGAGAAACAAACAATCGATGAACCCTATCACATCCTTTCTTACTCTTGTTACTTCCCTTTATTAGCCAGCCACTCCCACTGAGAATGATGCCATAGAAGGAAAGACAGAGGTCAGCCCACACCTGCCTTTCTGTTCAGCCCTTCCTCGCTCAGCAGTGAGCCAGGTACAGAGCATTGCTGGGGCTAGCACGCATGCAGATCAAGTGAATGAAAGTTGTGTAATGTTTCTACTGTTCTAGCAACAATGAAATACATGTGTGAGCTACGATATAGGAACTGTGTAATTTTGTTGATTCCTCACGAGTTAAATGCTATCATGTTTACGTTTAGAATTCCACAACATAAAGTTGAATGGTAAAAGGGATACTCATAATTTAAGATTTTAATTTCTCTTTACGTAGAATGACGTTAAATAGCAAGTAAAATACACCAGGCTGTGGGCTTCCCTGGTGGCGCAGCGGTTGGGAGTCCGCCTGTCGATGCAGGGGACACGGGTTCGTGCCCCAGTCCGGGAAGATCCCACATACCGCGGAGCGGCTGCGCCCGTGAGCCATGGCCGCTGAGCCTGCGCGTCCGGAGCCTGTGCTCCCCAACGGGAGAGGCCACAACAGTGAGAGGCAAAACACCAGGCTAAGTCAAGAGAGAGACCGTAGAGGAAAAGAAAAAGCTTCATATTTTAGTACCTTTAATAGCATTTTTTTCCTGCTTTTTGAACAAGAGACCCTGCATTTTCATTTAGCACTGGGCCCCCCAGATGCAGATGGTCTTGGAAGGGAAGTTCTCTCGCTGGCACTGTTCAGTGCTACACCTCCCCGAGACATCGTAACCATTGTGTATACCTGATAAGAAGGGCCGCGTAATCACCATTATGCTGTGTCCTGTCTTGGTCATATACTCCTCTGACCATGATGTTGAGCTTCAATTTCTAGCCTCGGTTTCCTCGGGAGCAGTGCAGGGACAAAGCTAACCCCCTTACCAGGCGTCTATGAGAATTAAATGAACATGCTGCATAACTGTTATGTATCTACACTCATAGAAGGGATTGTGATTTTTATCACACATACACTCCCAAGGAAGGACAAGACTGTCATTGCAGCCCAGGTAGACCCAATCATGGGAGGAGCCAGTGACCAGAGCTGGTGGTTGGTTGACCAGCAGAGACCAGCTGCTCTCGACTTGAAGCTTCTCATGGAGATTGCATTCTATCCACAGAGTTTTGTGGAGGAAAAGCGGCTTCCTCTCACATCCAAAGAATGGGTATTAGAGTGCTGCCCAGGAGGTTTGGGGAGGCTGACAAGACACCAGATACTAAGCACCACTGAGTCAAAGTTGTCCATCCAAAACACAAGTGACTGACTCCATGATGACTCCCAGCCAAACTCACCAGTTGAAAAGTTCATGTGAACTTTGGGGTTTTGTTGCAAAACATATAATCAGGCCAGGTTTCAGGTTCCATAACAAAGTTCTTCCCAGCCTGGTGACCGCAAGCCAGACTGACATTTGTGAGTGCATTGCTATGGAAAAAGAAGGTGCTGCTTAATTGCATTAGGAGAATTGTAACACAATCCATGGGAGAACACTGACATGCTTTGACAAGCATGAGGAAAACGTACTCTTCTCTGCACCATGTCCGTTTTCTTTGGGGTCGTGGCCATCACCGTGGAGATAATATGTAAAGAAGAACTAGAATTTATTCCCCTAATGAAAACCAAGTTGGCCGTTCCTTCTCGGTGATAATCACAGCAACCACCCAGCATATTGCTACCAAACCATCCTACTTCCTTCCAGTCATGAGGACTGTAGTTCTGTTCTGCACAAGGCTGTTGTAACGTATGAGTTCCCCAGAGGGAGGGGCGTGCGAAGCATGCGGAGAATCTAGGGTCTCAGGGAGAGAGAGCAAATAGGTGGAGATAACACTTAGTGCTGATTGATTCAATGTTGTTTGTTAACCAGAAAAATATAGGAAGAATATGGAATAAAATCCTTCAAAGAGAGTTTTTCAAAGTACATATGACTCTGGGGAAAGTGTTTTAGGAAGGAAGTTGAAAATTATGGATGTTTCAAACAGGAAAATTGTATAAATCGCCGTTTCCTATAAGGGAAGTGTGTAACTGTGCTTCTTGAAAGCTCAAAATCGTATTTCTGTAACAGGGATAATATTTTGCAAATATTACACGTCTAACTTTTTGGTTTTCTCTTAAATCACCTTCCCCTGCAGTCTTCCACCACCAAGGCTGAGGCATGGGGTTTCTGGCCCCAGGGATACTGCCTAGAACAAAGAGACCATTGATCAGTTTGAAGCTCAAAGCTGACTTTCTTGACCTCTTAAGCAAGGAAATCATCCTCAAAGCCAGGCATTGTTGAGAAGGAGAGGGATTTTCTAAATTCCTTCAGCTTCCATTAGTTTATCAAGAGCCATGCCTGGTGGAATAGATCCTCTACACCATCATGATGGGATGGGGAGTGGGAAGCTGGCTGCTTTGAGCCTGAGAGGTTGGACGAAGAAGGCAAAGGGGGCAGGCAGACGAGGGAAACCAGCGGGGTCCTGGCCTCTCCTCTCTGGTCCTAAGTCCTGGACCTGGGGGGCCTTGGTAGAAAGACCGAGGGAAAGGCTGAGAACATCAGAAGGACTGACTGTGACTCACTTCTTGTCACACTTCTTTGGGGATTCCTGGGGGTGGCTAGAAGCCTCAGGAAGTCCCCCTGTACGGTCACCTCCAACATGATGCAAGGCCATGGGACACAGTGGAAGCAGAAGGGAACCTGGCCTGTGAGCCTAAGGCAATGCTCTAGGTTTCTCGTGCCCTTGGGTTGGCACACGAGGATCCAGGGTATAGTGATGAGAAGGTGGGAGGGATGAAAACAGTGACCAGAATGAAGAGGCCATAACAGGCCCTGAGACCAGGAAGAATGGCCAGAACTGGGTGCCATTACATCACCTCAAAAGGCCAGGTGGACAGTGATCCCAGTACAGGGAGCAGGCCAGCCCTGCCACTCTGCAGCAAAGACCAGCAAGGATCTAAAGGATCCCACCTGGTCCCCTTTCCCCTCTCCCACTAAATTACATAGAAACCTCTTTAGCCACCCTTAACCACCTTGGGATGGAGAAAGAGCTTTTACGTACAGAGGACAAGAAGTCTAAAAGGGAAAATTTAAACCAACCCTAGAAAGGAGTTGCGTTTCTAATAAATAAAATATTTAAATGAACATGAGAAAATTTAAATTGGAAGAGACTCAGATATTGTTAATTGGCAAGTGGTGGGGTGGGGGGGCGGTGTGTGTGTCAAAGGCAGATCAGACCAGCTCTAGTAGAGAAACTTTGATATTGCACATCTGAGTAGAGTGTGAGCCTGCAACCCTGCTACATCTTTATTCCTCCCTGCTCCTTACCATTCTATTGAACGTGCACATGTCATCTTCCTTCAAGTCAAAGCAAATGTGGTGTTTGGAAGTGTCCTCTGGGAAGCCTAGGGGCACGAGAAACTTTCTTTAATGTCCCAAAAAGGCAGTAGCAATTTGAAGTTTGCAGGATATCCTCTTGAGAAGTCCTCAATGCTCTCATCACTTGAAATAAAATCAAAGCTGCTGGAAAGACTTGCCAAGGCCCACTGTGCACCATGTAAAAGTAGAGGTCAACATTCTTTGGGGTCGGGGGAGGAGAACTTGTTGGGAGGAAGTGGGAGACGTGGAATGAAAAATCGTAAGAGCTTATCTCCCTTTAAAAGTCTCAGTTGAACCCACAGTGTGTTGAAGCCAACTAGACAGGCTCGGGCCTGCACAGGAAAGAAAGACTACATTTTATGCTGAGAGGTAGCTAGTAACAGTTAGTGAGCAGAACTCCATTGCCATCAAGTTCTCTGCTCCCTCCAAGATCTCTGCCCTCCCTCTGCAGGGCAGTGCTTACTGTATGCACACATGTATGTGGCCCAGGCAGAGCCCAAGAACCCTTTCAAGGATGCCTAAAAGCTCAAGTTCAAGAGCGAAGCTGTATCTGGGGGACAGAGTCAGAAAAACGGTTGCACATGTTGGGTCATCTCCAAGGTGCTTAACTGTTATTGAATGCCTACTTTATTGCCATAGGCTGTTTTACGAAGGTACCTATCCTGAGAAGCTGCTCTCCCCTGCCTCTGCCAGCCCTCACTGATGTCCCGCAGTTTCTGAAAATCATGCCCAGGACATGGAGCAGCCCGACTTCTTACAAAACACACAGAACGTCAGAAAGATTCAATTAAAGGTTGTAGGTAGACTTGAGTACTGAAGATTAAAGTATGACCTGGTGTGTTTTATTGCTGAACATCAGATGTTCAACAGCACAGAAACGTCTAGAATAATGGTTCTCCTACCTTTTACCTGTGTGCCCCCAAATTCCGATCAGTGTGTAAAATTGATCTTTGTTAAAACAGGGGTGCATTCTGTTCCAGTGATGTCTGTGAGATGGAGGTGAGCAGAGCCAACCATGCAAAAGTGTGGAGCAGGGTCTACCTGCCTGTGAAAGTGTATGAGGTGAGGCATGACAAGAAGCCAGTGCTCAGGGTAGATCAGTGTTAGCTGGAACGTGGGAGAACTTTCCTCAGGAGTGTAGAACAATGTGTGATCGAGGTGGTCAACAATTCTATTCAAGGGAAGCTCAAGGCTGAAAGACAGGCAAGTCAACAGTGAAATAGCCGTAGATGTAACTTAATCCCATCCTTTGAGTGCTACCAAATGTCTCAGATTCAAAGAGCGTAGACTACGAAGGGGGTGAAAACCACTGGTTCAGTGAAATACATTCTTGAGGAAGGAAGTCATGCCTTCCACGTACGATATTGTCTTAGGCCGATGTACGTTCAAGTGATGGTTAATTTATATGTCAACTTGACTGCCGCAGGGTGCCCAGATTTACGTTGTTTCTGGCTGTGTCCGTGAGAGTGTTTCTGGATGAGCTTAGCGTTGGAATCAGTGGACTTTAGAGTAGGTGGTCCTCCCCAATGTGAGTGGGCATCATTCAGTCCACTGAGGGTCTGAATAGAACAAAAGGTAGACGAAGGGGGAGCTGGCCCCTTCTTCTGCTTTCTGTCTGCCTGCTTCAGCCGGGACATGGGTCATCTTCTGCCCTTGGACTGGAATTTACACCATCAGCAACCCTTCCTCTCAGGCCCTCTGACCTAGTCTGAGTAACACCACCCGATTTCCTGGGTCTTCACCTCGCAGGCTGTTGCCTGAGACATCGTGGGATGTCTCAGCCTCCAAAAATGTGTGAGCCAATTCCTCACGATAAATCTCCTTTCATATTTATATATTGATAGCCACTAGGATATCCATATGTATCTATAGATGTATAGATAGATATCTTTTATTTAGTTATTTATTTATTTTTGCGGTATGCGGGCCTCACACTGCCGTGGCCTCTCCCGTTGTGGAGCACGGGATCCGGATGCGCAGGCTCAGCGGCCATGGCTCACGGGCCCAGCCGTTCCGCGGCATGTGGGATCTTCCCGGACCGGGGCACGAACCCGTGTCCCGTGCATCAGCAGGCGGACTCTCAACCACTGCGCCACCAGGGAAGCCCTAGATAGATATCTTATTGGTTGTTTCTCTGGAGAACTCTGACTAATGTAATTAATTCACAAACTCCCATCTTTGTGTTACAAAGGGTATCAGAAATCATTCAGTCCAACCCATTCATGGTTCCATACACATTAATTGTATGTCCTATGGACTGTGCTAAAATAAGATGTAACCCTGCCTTCAGTGTGCTCTCATTTAAGATAATATTGCTTTTTTTTTTTTCTGTTTTGGCGGTACGCAGGCCTCTCACTGTTGTGTCCTCTCCCGTTGCAGAGCACAGGCTCCGGATGCGCCGGCTCAGCGGCCATGGCTCACGGGCCCAGCCGCTCCGCGGCATGTGGGATCTTCCCAGACCGGGGCACGAACCCGTGTCCCCTGCATCGGCAGGTGGATTCTCAACCACTGCGCCACCAGGGAAGCCCAATATTGCATATTTTATGTCGTAGAATCATATGTTCTTTGATTGGAAGGGACTAAAAAACTCACCACATCCAACTCCCCACATTTGATAATAGGATTCCAACCAAAACATTCTCATCGAGTGGTCCTTCAACACTTACTATTCAAACACTTACAGTGACCAGGAACTCACTACTTCCTAAGGCAGCCCGTCCTAGCCTTATGGTTATAAATTACGAAATTACTCTTGGAAATTCTTATGCATTGTTAAGAAAGCATGATTTAACATTAGACGTTAGCTAATTCTTTTTTACTATTCTCTGAAAAATATTATATGTGTATGCACAAATGTACACACTGAAATACAGAATCAGCTACCATAGTACTTCTCAAGTTAATAGGATTAATTAAGAGTAGATTCCACTCTTGTGTGTTCACATGCACATAAGCACACATATGCACACATATTGTTATTCCAGTTCTTAAACTGTCATCAAGAATGGTTTATTTATTCAAGCATTGGCTGCTCTTTTCTTTGGAAATTATTAACAGACCCAACAGAGTTTTGTGTTTTTCTAAAGCTCACCAATTTACCTTGGGGCAGAAAAAATGTGAGTGCAATTTATCATTTTGCCAAAATAAGTAAGCCTTGATGAGGTGAGCACCCATCAGTTGCTTAGGTAAGTTAATAATGGAAATGTCAACATGGGCACCACTCATTCATTGTCTGTATATCAGTGGACAGAGCCAGTTCACAGACTCTCACCTCAGCATGTACCCAAATCATCAATACACATGCTTCTAGCCATGTGCAGACTTTCTCTCCAGGAGTCACATTGTGGAACAAATATATTGCAGGTCCCTTTGGCATCTTGAAAAGATTAAATACCTTCCTCCCTACTGTATTTCCCTATTGCAAGCACCCTGACTGGAAGACAGGCTGTCGTGTTAATATCACATTGTAGTGGGCACTGATACATTTGATAGACATGTAGGTTGTAAGACATCTAGATTTCAGAAGGGATGAGGGGTGGGAACATCCATTGGAATTAAGGAAATGGCAGTTTACTGTCCCGAGCATCAGAGAAATGAAATGCAAGAAATTTCTTCAGCTGAACCACCGCAAAGACGAATGAGTTTAGGTTTGTTGGGTGTTTCTGCATCCTATCACTTGCCCCATTCCCTCCAGCTGTTCTTCCAAGCCCCCTGTTCTCATGAATGTTATGCTTTCACCTCTGTTAGCATCTTCTCCTGGACACCCTTACTTCTTCTGCTTTGATGTTTGGCAGTGGTGCTGGGTTTTTTCCAGCCAACCAAAACACTGGGCCATCTCTAATCTGAAGGTGTATCATTTGGGTTTCTTTAAGCTCCTAGGCTGGTAACATGCCGAAAACCAGTTGCATCAGGAGAGATGCAGCCCATGAATTATGGACAAAAATGTATTGGGGAAGATTGACCTTCACACAGACAGATAAATAAGTGATAACAGTGAGACAAATAAGAACACATAGATAAATAAGTGATAATCTCAAGCGAACTTTTCTTCTTCCTGCATCAGCAACCTGAAAACTTGGATGTTCTTTATTCAGAGCTCTCTGGAACTCGAGAACAGACCCATCATTTACTCCAGTAGGATGGTCCAGCGAAACTGAGACAACACTCCATTTCCCAAGCTCCTCTGTGAACGGTGGCAGAGTTTGCACAGAGTAACGGACACACTTTTTCTCATTATGAAAAAGCCATAGGTTGAGCCTGGGGATGGGGGCGGAGGGTTTCCCCTTTCCTTGGAATAAGCTTTGCAAGATATTTGCTTAAATTCTGAGAGGAAATTAAGAGCAGGTCAGATTCTCTCCAGGTCACTGTTTTTGCCAATTCACTGGCAGTCCCTTCCCCAGCTTTGTTCAGCTAATTAATCCCCCCAGACACTTGCATTCACCACATGCAAATTACCACAGAAGGGAGCTTTTTTTCCTCCTACTTTTTTTTTTTAACATACACTTGAATTATACTCTTCTGACATAAGCTTCCAGCCCCACTGAGGGGTTTCCAACAGCCTAATAACAAACAGATTAGAGGCCAGAAGAGCATGTATTCCTCAAGTCCTTCTCTGCGTCCAGCTGTGAGGCTGCGCGGCGGTTATAGGCAGAGGAGAGCCGAGCTGCGGCTCCAACTCTGATGTTAAAATCTCTGATGTTAAACTGGAAACTCGGTGTGAAGGCCTCGGGGGGATTAGAGAACACTAACTTTGTTGCCCATCAGAAATGGATAATATTCCCCGTTCTGTTCCTGCTGGTATCAGTTCCAAGTTGGAAAGCGGCCTCCTCTCCTAATGCAAGCTGGGGCCAGAGTGGAGCAAGCCTTCTCAGATATTATAAGCCAGTGTGAGCTCAAAAAAGAATTCACTGCTCAAGGCCAAATAGCTTCAAAGCTAATAATCCTCCAGAGTCGGTGTGAGAGTGCTACAACTGTCAATGTCAACTTACACCAGGCATGGTGAGAGCGAAACTTCAATAATGACATCATGGAGGAGAGGGCAGAGGGAAATGCCGGGACCCTTCAGATCTTTGAAACCTGCAAGGATTTATCCGGACTAACGTGTCTCCCATGTAATCATTGCAGTCTTAGGCTACTCTGATTAAGGATTTAACGTATTCAGAGGGTTTCGGCAGCAGCAAGATGACATGTCTTTGGGAGCTCTATTGGATTCCATCATCTTCTCCTCGCCTCTTCTGCGGATGCACCCCCCTCCTCCCTGTCATGTCTCTTCCCAGGCCTCTAGACAGGCCTCCGTAAACAAGAGGCTGATCCAGTTTGGGGTCCGTACTGGCCCCCATCTCCCCTCCCTCTTTGTTCGTGCCTGGGTTTGATTGTCAAAGAGGCCTCGCCGCACTTATGTACTTGAGTGTCAGGATGCAGACCCCAGCAGACGTGAGCAAATTCCTTCAGGATTCCCCTGAGTCTCGCATAACTTCCTTAGCCAGCCCTGTGGTGGAAAGAACGCAGGTTCCTGTTAGAATACACCCAGAGATCTATACGGTCGTGGTCACAGTTCAAAAGAATAAACTTCAGAGAGTCCTAGGGGAGGAAGGAGGGGGGAAAGTGAAGCCCCAGGCAGGAGTGGGAGGTCAAGGAGGACAATTCCCCCACACCCCCAAAGCCCATGAGGATAAAGCAATTCAACTCGGCCGTTGGTTGCTGGCCATAAATGGAGCGCCTATCTGCCAGGCATCATCGTGACTGCAGGGAAGAGGTACTCAAGCAGGCTCACTGGGGAAGGGAGACACCCTGAAGATGTTAGCAGCAGAAGAAAGTTGAGTACTTTGCAGCTGCAGGTACGTCTAGCGCCCCCTTCTGGAGGACCGTGTGGTCTGGTTTACCAGGTAGTGATGGGTCCAGCGTTGGAGGCCCTGGACTCCAGGGATAAGAACGCAGAGTCCGAATCAGACAGACTTGAATGCCAGTCTGGGTCTGACTTGCTGTGTGCCTTGACAAGAGCCTTCACCTCTCTGAACCATGGTCCTGATCTGAAAAATGAGGATAATACCTCAGAGAATCAGGGTTATGTGAAGATTACATAAAATAAGGCAGATAAATCACTTAGCAAAGTGTCTGGCCCTAGTGAATGTTCAATAAATGTTAGCTGCTATTGTTGTCATCATCGTCATCCTCCTCATCATAATCCAAATAGCAGTTTTTTCCTACAACTAAAGGAATTTAAAATATAGGGACTTGAGAGAAGCATGAAAACGCTTCGGAGGAAAGAAATAATGTCTATCGATTAAACTATACACAGCTTTCCGTAATGGTTAATGTCAATATACATCCAGATTGAACATTCCAAGTGTGGTCTATAGGAATGTCTCTGGAATGTTGATGGAGTCCCACTCAGGAACAACCAACCATGAAGAGCTTGCGATGTATTCTCGTATTAATCACTATCTCAACCTTATTAAAGCACAATTTACACATAACAAAATACACACATTTCTGGCGCACGGTTTTGGTGAGTTTGGGCAAATGTGTGCACTCACGGAGCCACCACGGCAATCAGTTTACAGGCATACCCCGTTTTATCATGCTTTGCTTTATTGTGCTTCGGAGATATCACATTTTTTACAAATTGAAGGTTTGTGGCAACCCTGCATCAAGTAGGTCTGTTGGGCGCCATTTTCAAACGGCATTCGTTCACTTTGCGTCCCTGTCACGTTTTGGTAATTCTCACAATGTGTCAGTCTTTTTCATTACTATTATATTTGTTACGGTGGTCTGTGATCAGTGAGCTTTGATGTTAGTGCTCCGACTTGCGGAAGGCTCAGATGATGGTTATCGTCTTTTAGCGATAAACTATTTTTAAATTAAGGTTGTACATTGTTTCTAAAAACATAATGCACACTTGATAGACTACAGTATAGTGTAAATGTATCTTTTATATGCAGTGGGAAACCAAAAAATTCATGTGACTCAGTTTATTTGTATATTCATTTTATTTCCGTGGTCTGGAACAGAACCCGCAATATCTCTGAGGTCGTAGTGAGCGTTGCCCCACGCGCCAGAAAGTTCCCTTGTACCTCTTCCTATAGTCAATACTCACCCCCGGCCCCAGCCCCAGGCAACCATTGTTCTACTTTCTGTCACTACAGTTTAGATTTGCCTGTTCTTGGTCTTCAAATAAATGGAATCCAACAGTGTGTATTCTTTTGCTCAGCATAATGTTTGTAAGGAGTCTTTATTTTATTCCCTGTATTGGTACTTTATTTGCTTTCAGTTTCTGAGTAGCATTGTGATGTATGGATGTACCACATGTTTAGCCATTCAGCCTATTGATGAACGTTTGGATTGTTTCCGTTTGGGGTTGATTATAGAGAAAGCTGCTATAAACATTTACTCCATGTGTTTTCACTTCTCCAGGGTAAATATGTAGAAGTGCAATTTTTAATTTTAAAAGAAACTGCCAAGCAGCTCTCCAAGGTGGTCACACCCCATGATACCCCCCATTCTCGGCATGTCTCCACATCCTGGCCAAGAGTGAGGTATCGAGGGAGGGAGCTGTGTGTGGGTTGCCCTAGGAACAGGGCAGCAGAGGAAGAGCTTATCACTGGCATTGTTTAGAGTCGCTGATGCATGATGATAATAAAAATCAGATCGACTTCCTGTGGTTTTGTTACTGTTTTTAAATTCTCTGCAGACAGTGCGCCTTCTTATTCCCTGCCCTGGACAGACTGCTTGCACCACCCCACCCTTGGTGCTCCACTGCACCCCAACAGTCGGCATGGTGGGTCTTTTTAACCTCAGCTCCCTCAGTGCCTGAGTAGTGGTATCTCACAGTGGTTTGAGTTTGCCTTTTCCTGGTGGCTGATGAACTTGAATTTTTTGTCCGCCCATACATCTCTTTTTTTGTGAGGTGTCTGTTCAAATCTTTTGCCGATTTTTAATTAGACTGCAAATCTGTCTTCCTTTTACGGTGCTGTAAGAATTCTTTATGTATCCCGGATGCAAGTCCTTGGCCAGGTACGCGTATAGCAAATATGTTTGCCCAATGTGTGTGGCTCCTTAAACCCTTCCTTTCTGTGTCATCCTGCTAATCCTTATCTCAGTGACCTTCACAGACACCAGATTTCTACCTCAACACCAGCAGTCCACCAAGTACGTTTCTATTGCACAGAAGTGCCTCAGGTGGGCTTTTCCAGTGTCTCGCTCCTAGAAGTCCCAACCTCACACCCCCTCCGCCTCGCCCAGCGTCATGACAAAGGGCCTCATGCTGGGCTTAGTCTTTCCTGAACACTTCCTGCTAGTTTCCACAGCTCCCACCCGGTCCATGCCTGTTTACCTTGTCTGCTTCTTCATACCCACTCACAAAACCCAGAACCCAGCTGGACTATTTCGAAGCAACCAAACTCCCTCCCCCATAGCGCTGTCCGGGGCAGGTCAGAGTCTTCCCAAGGAGCTGGGGGATTCTGGCCACTCCACCTGGTTTATAGAGGTACGATTAGGTAATGGGCCACTGGCTGGCAAAAGAAAGTAAGGTGGAGGTGGGGGAGGCAGGAGAGACCAGGACCTGTAAAAACGGGCCCATGTACCACTGCAGGTTAATGTCAGTAACTCACTCAGGGGTAGATTGTGAGGATTAAAAGAGATGCTACGTAAAAGGCACTTAGTACGATGTCTGGCACCAAATAATTGCTCAATAACTGCTAGCTTTTAGATCAGGATCCCTTTTATCTGACACAATATGGACTGGTGTTGGTCAGTTAATGGAAGAAGCTGGTTGAAAAGGGAAATCAGAGAAAATTTTGCTACACACCTTCAACATTTTATTTTAACTTAAAACATATAAATGTACATCCATTCACTGTTCTTTGATGTAAGTCAAGCACCTTTCCTTTGAGTATGAGTCCATGGATGGGCGTGTCCAGCTACCTTTCCTGAGTAGACCACACCCAGTAATGCATCATCTACCATTTGCAGTTTCTGTTTCTTTAAAGTGGTGCGAGAAGTTACACTTGCCAAGTCCTCTGAGTGAAGAATCATTATAGATGTGTGCATTTTCCCCCAATCTTTTTTTTTTTTTTTTTTTTTTTTTGCGGTACGCGGGCCTCTCACTGCTGCGGCCTCTCCCGTCTCGTAGCGCAGGCTCCGGACGTGCAGGCTCAGCGGCCATGGCTCACGGGCCCAGCCGCTCCGCGGCGTGTGGGATCTTCCCGGACCGGGGCACGAATCCGTGCCCCCCGCACCGGCAGGCGGACTCTCAACCACTGTGCCACCAGGGAAGCCCTTTGGGGTTGATTTTTTTTTAATTTTTTGTCCCACAGTCTTTAATGGTAGCTTACCCACACCTAACTCATCAGCAATACTTCAGCAACCCATTGCCATTTGATCTTCTCAAAGTAGTCAACTTAGTTTGCATAGGAATAATGACTCTTTTTCTTTGCACTCTCATTTTATCATCTGTTTGCAGAACATTTCCTCAAGTTACTTAATTGCAATAAGGCTTTTACAAAGACAGGCGAAGCAAGAATAAGACAGGTTTGGGAAAAAAGATCCACTGACTCTTATAAGGCAAGGGTGCATTCACCTGGTGGGAGCAGAAGTGCAGGCTGGAGAAGGGTGTGCTAGTGTGTGGGGAAAGAGCGCAGTAGAGGCACTGGAGGTCCTACAGAACGACTGCCAGCCAGGCTCACTCCCTGTGATGTGGGCATCAGGAGACGTATTTTAGGAAGGGGCTGAAGAGCAGCTGTTATCTAGCAGGTTGGTTAAATAGAAGCAGTTGAGAGAAGGTCTGTGTAACTTGGGCCTGCATGCTATTTGTTGTCAAACTTTGGACTTCTGAGATTATAGTAGTCCCCTCTCATCGGAGGTGGGGGATGCATTCCAAGACCCCCAGTGGATGGCAAAGCCATGCTCAATCCCATGTGTACTGTTTTTTCCTATACCTCCATACCTATGATAAAGTTTAATTTATAAATAAGGCATAGTATGAGATTAACAACAACAATTATAAAAATAGAACAGAAAAATATACTGTAATGAAAGTTAGGTGAATGTCTCTCTCTCTCAAAATATTATACAAATTTAATGCCTTTTCCATCTTAACTAAGCACTTATCACATACTGTGGCTGTAACTTTTGCAGTTTGAGATGCAGCAGCAAAACCAGCACAACTTTCTTTTTCCTTCTTCACAGTTTCACAGATAAAAGATTTGTTCTTACCATAGATCTTAGCAACCTCAACAGGTGATTTTTTTTCTTTCCTTTCTGAGTTGAGAACTTTCACCTTTTCAGTTAAAGGAAGCACTTGCTGGCTTCTCTTTGGCATACCTGAATTGCCAGCATCTCTACTCTTGTGCTTTGGGGCCATTAGTAAGTAAAATAAGGTTTATTTGAAGACAAGCACTGTGATACTATGACAGTTGGTATGATAACTGAGGTGGCTACTAAGTGACCACAGGGCAGGATGCGCTGGACACAAGATTCACTTCCCCAGGCAGGACGGAGTGGGAGGGCGAGAGATTTCACCATGCTATTCAGGACAGCATGCAATTGAAAACTTATAAATTGTTTATTTTTGGAATGTTCCACGTAATATTTTCGGACCACAGTTGACCGCGGGTAACTGAAACCGTGGAGAGCAAAATTGCAGATAAGGGTGTACTACCGTACTTCCCACACCTCTGGAAATCCACAGGAAGAGCCTTGGGGAGTTAGAAGCCCTGGGTTCTAGTCCTGGTCCTGTCAGTACTTACACACCGTGTGACCTTGGCAACAACACTCACCCTCATACCCTGGGAGGAAGGTTTGGTTCTCCGGGAGCTGAGTGATTCTTCCCACATCACCCTTGAGCACCTAATGAGATCGTGTGAGATATGCTCTGTCCGAGTTATGACACATCTTAGTCTGAGCAGTTTCTCCTGTCGCTTCTCGAGTTGCTGTAACCAAGAGGCCAAAGGTCAGGCCATGCCACATTCGGGGACTTTCAAATTCCAGGCACCAGTCACTTAGGAGAGGAAAGGGCAAAGGCATGTGCCTCTGTCAGCTCCTCTCAGCATCTTGCTGTCGCCTTCCCCCTGCTGCCCTCTCCCTGCTGCCAGAGCAATGTGTACCAGGCAGAGCCCCAACCCGGCCCCCGTACCTCAGGCAGCAGCTGCCGTGCCAGACAGCCCTTCACCAGGTCAGTACTCCTGTCCCCCACAAACACAGTTAGCCACAGCTGGATCCATGCCCATTCTCTCTGCGCCTTTTTGGGGCGATGAAGATGTTATTTGGAGTGTGAAGAAGGAACCAGTGTTAAAGGCTTCTACCCACCAAGCACGTACACAGCTTTGGAGGTGGTTCCAAAGGGGCAGGAGCATCTGATGAGAGCTTATACTTGGAAGAGTCCTTTTAATGGGGTTAGCAGCCCTCTTTGTGGAGTGCTTTTGAGGGTCCCAAGGATGCCTTCTGCCCCACCCAGGGCTCCTCGTCAGCTCCCGGAGGCAAGAGCTCCTGCACACTCACAGCCATTTGTCCCTGGGACTGCAGCCTCCAGGAAGGGGACACATAAAGTTCTATCCTCATGTCCCCTGTGATCTGCAGAAAAAAGTAGAGTCTTTCTGCAGAGCTGTTTTTTGTTGGGCTGGGAAAGGAGAGCTTGAGGACATGGGGACACGGGGAAGAAAGAGGAGGCAGTGTTTGTGGGGGAAAAAAAGAACACAGAGAGGAAGAGGACCAAGAGAGGCTGCCCAGGACTGCAATGGAAGAAAAGCCTGAAGGTGAGCTGGGTGCCCCTGCGATGCTCACTGACATAACAGCTCACAGATGCAGAGGACAGAAGCAAACAGCTGTTCTCCGTGTGTGCGTGTGTGTGTGTGTGTGTGTTCCCACAAAAGCCCTAAAATTATTTTAAGTTTTTTTCCAGGATAAATATATTGACATTCTGTGAATGTTTTCTTCCTATCTAAGCCCAGCCCTGATTTTTCTCTCTCCATCTGTGTTCCTTTGGCAGAAACTTGTACCAAAAGAATGAAGGAGTAAAGGGTCATTTTGGGAAGTAACGGAACACAGGCCAAGCTGGGAATGCTCCACGGCTGCGGTGCACTTCTGGCAAAGGGACCCAGCCACCGGCCACCTTGTGAAATGTTCATGATGGAAGAGTGGAGCCTGGTGAGGGGACCAAGCTGCGGGTCCATCTCTCACGTGCTTGCTTTTATGTCAGGTTCACAGCAGCTCTACTTTGGGATTTTTGTGTAATTTCATTTCATTTTTGTAAAACGTCAGCCCTTCTGTCCATACCACCATGCTTCGTGCAGAGGGGAGTCACATGAGCTTTCTGAGCCTGGAATTTGAACCCTGGTTGTTTCCACACATCGTGGAGGCTGAGGAATAAAGCCTGCATGTTCACTTTTTTTTTTTTTTTTTTTTTTTTTTTTTTTTTTTT
>RJWK010023746.1:0-28879 GCA_004363435.1 Platanista minor | reverse complement strand
TTTTTTTTTTTTTTGCGGTACGCGGGCCTCTCACTGCTGTGGCCTCTCCCATTGCGGAGCACAGGCTCGGGGCGCGCAGGCTCAGCGGCCATGGCTCACGGGCCCAGCCGCTCCGCGGCATGTGGGATCTTCCCGGACCGGGGCACGAACCCGCGTCCCCTGCATCGGCAGGCGGACTCTCAACCACTGCGCCACCAGGGAAGCCCAAAAGGTATTTTCTTTTATCCCAACATAAAACACTCTGGCACACACAAAAAGCTTGTGATCCAAAGGAAACTATGAAACAGAAACGGACTCAGACATAGAGAACAGACTTGTGGTTTGCCGTGGGGGAGGGTTGGATTTGGAGTTTGGGATTAGCAGATGCAAACTATTATATAGAGCATGGATAAACGGCGAGGTCCTACAGTAGAGCACAGGGAACTAGATTCAATGTGCTGGGATAAACTATAATGGAAAAGAATATTAAAAAGAATGTATATCTGTGTATAACGGAGTCACTTTGTGGTACAGAAGCAATTAACACAACATTGGGAGTCAATTATACTTCAATAAAAAAATAAAGAAAAAAAAAGCTTGTGATCAGTTCATGCTGGATATTCAGAGAATTATAAAATATCAGGCATGCTAGAAAGAAGCAAGCCCTCCCAAGTTTTAATTTTGGGGAAAGTTTCAGAGCATCTCTGACGGTTTTCTTAAGCTTGTAAGTTCTAAGACGCTTCAGAATTTAAGTTCAGGTATGAATTATTCGCTTTCTTCCCACGCTTCCAAGAGACACTTAGAAGAGCTGGGTAATTGGTGGACAGAATACGTTATAGTCACAGACACGTGCAGCTATCACCACAGTCAATTTTAGAACTTTTTCATCTCCCCTAAAAGAAACCCTGTCCTCATCAGCAGTCACTCCCTCTTTCCTCCCAAGTCTCCCTAGACAACCACTAATCTACATTCTATCTCTGTGGATTTGCCTATTCCGGACATTTCATATAAATGAAATCATACAGTATGTGACCTTTTGGGACCGAATTCTTTTACTTAACGTAATGTTTTCAAGGTTCATCCATGCTGCAGCATGTACCAGAACTCCATTCCTTTTTATGTTCAATAATAGTCCATTGTACGGACATATCACATTTTACCCATTCAGTTATTATTTGGTGGACATCTGGGTTGTTTCCACTTTTTGACTATTATGAATAATGCTGCTATGAACATTCATGTGCAACTTTTTGTGTGGACACGTATTTTCATTTCTCTTGAGTATGCACCAAGAAGTGGAATTTCTGGGTCATATGGTAAACTCTATGTCTAATGTTTTGAGGAAGCATCAAGGTAGCTGGCACCATTCTACATTCCCACCAGTGTATTCCCCCAGCAGTGCATGAGGGTTTCAATTTCTCCACATCCTCGCCAACCCTTGCTGTTATCTGTCCTTTTTGTTATCACCATCCTAGTGGGTATAAAGTGGTGTCTCACTGTGGCTTTGATTTGCAGATCCCAAAGGCTAATGATTTGAGTATTTCTTCATGTGCTTCTTAGCTATTTGTGTCTGTCTTTCAGAGAAATGTCTATTCATATGCTTTGCCCAATTAAAAATTGGCTTCTTATCTTTTCTTAGGGAGTTGTAAGAATTCTTTATATATTCTAGATCCAAGTCTCTTAGCAGATATATAATTCACAAACATTTTCTCCCATTCTGTGGGTTGTCTTTCCACTTTCTTGATGATTCTCTTTTGCAGCGCAGAATATTTTAACTTTGAGGAAATCCAATTTTTATCTATTTTTTCTTTTGTCACTGGTGCAGTTCCAACATTTTAAAAGCTAAACTAGCTCCTCAGGGTAGAGGTAAAAGAATTACTCACAACTTATAGGTCTGATGGGAAATTTATTATTAACGAGACATGTTGAAGATGAGGAAATAAGACACTTAGAACCAAGAAGTGAGAAAACAGCAGACAAAGGAGATTTGAAAAAGTCACTGGCTAACTTCAGTTGACTGTGAAGGTCTGTCTCTCTGTTGGTCCCGGTCCCGGCGGGAAGCAGATGGGATACTGGGGAGAGGTTAATGAAGGGACTTTGTCGACAGGGTTAAGGGAAACCAACAGATGATGATGAAGCACCCGGGGCTAGTGATGCTGGGACGCTGCTGTCACAACTTGGTAAGCAGGGAGTTACTGGAAACTGGTTATAGGGACGGGCTGCTCAAAGGAAGCCATGACTTTCAGTGAAGGGATGCAGCCACTGCTGACCTACAGTGAGGCAAGGAGGAAGCGGGAGGAACAGTACCTCAGCTCTCTGTCCTCCAGCTCTGTAATCTCCTGCCTGTGCCTTCTTAGGCAAACCCAAGTAAAAGCCAGGAGCAAGGGGACTCGGTGGACATGGTCCATAAAAGCCAGTCTCTGGGGCCACAGAACCAGATGGAGACTGAGTGGAGAACAGAGGGTGGATGTGAAGGAGAATGTCCCTTCAGCCACTGGGATGGCGAGTGGGGCATTTTCCCTCTTTGGTGAGGGAGCGATTTACACTAAGAGAAGAAGAAAAAAAAGGGCAGGTCATTCCCTCATCATGCCTTTTAACTTTCTTCCCCTGCTTCCCTCATTCACCCAGGCACACGTGTCCCCCACACCTTTGCAGGGAAAGTCTGACCTCTCACCAGAAGCCACCTCCTTTTTGCTGCTGTTCCTCAATTTTCTCCGATGTGATCTCCCTCCTTGGAAGTCCCTGAAGGAGGCTGAACTGTCCACAGGGTGGTCCTGACTTTCACTGTTACTTAGAGACACATCCTAGGGCTCTCACTGATCAATGAGCTCTTGGGGCAGAACCACTTTCATGCACCTTTGCACCTCTGCACATACACAGCGCCTCAGCTAATATTTCATGAGTGAATGGATTGAGGATGAGGAATTCTCTAGGGCTCTTGAAATCTGCTAGGTGGAAGAGTCCTCGACGTCCTTCTGTTTCTAATGCAGCCACTGCACGGTCCTACTCAGCAAAGACTCTGCCTGTAGGCGGGGACACTGTTGGTGGCCAACTCAGCACTTCTCCCTTCTTCCTCTAACGCAGCCCTGATTTTGTTCAAGTCTCCCCGCAACCACCACCCTGTATCAGAGGGGACCCTCACCCCGGGCTAGATAGTTTAAGGATACTGCATTCCCTCTTGCCAGGAATTAGTTTAGGGAGGGACATGTGACCAAGTTCTGGCTACAGAGCCTTGAAGGGAAGTTGCTTGTGATGTCCAGGAAAGCCCCTGCTCCTCTTGAGAGAGAAGCTCTCTCTCAAGTCATTACTGCGAGCCAATTTACAGCCAGGAGGAGAACCAGCTTCCAGATGATGTCAGGGTGGAGTGCAAGGCAGGGATCTGAAAAGAAGTGGGCCCTTGCTGACATCATCGAGGGTAACCTGGAGCCTGCGCTATCTTCAACTTCTCCTTCTGTGATTAAATATGTTTCCTTGTTTGGAAAGACCTCTGAGCTGGGTTTTCTGTTGCTCTGTATCTGAAAGCAGGAACATACACTCTGCCATTGTTTTCCTCTTCAATCCTTCTGTTACAGGAGCCAAAATATAACTGAATAGCCCTCTGAATGTTTAGACTTGCTCTGTACCCAGGAATGTAAGAATGGTTTATACCAGAGAGACCCTGTCGAGCCTGAACATCATATATCATTTCACAGTAGCCGGTGCTCTGGAGGCTGGGAGTTTGTTCTGTATTCATCCTAGGATCCCCTTAATGTGCTGTCTCTTGCCTATTACATTGGACCTGGATTTTTTTTTTTAAATAGTTTCTCCAAAATGTTATTTTCTTTTCCGTGCACACAAAAAACTCTTTGCTTCTTCAAGGTAAGAATGAGCCCTAAGCCCTTAAGCTCTGAACCCAGGATAGATCAACAACAGCATTTGCCAAAGCAAAGCCTTGCTTACCCCAGGGGCCTTCTACCCAGGACTCCTAGCGGGACTTGATGCCTCATAATAGGCAGGATTTGGGGCTACTTATGTTGTAAATTGACAGGTCAACTTCACAGTGAGATTTATTTTGCCTTTCCTTGCAATTCAGATGAAAAGTCAAAACCCGCTCTTGTGTAACTTTAAGTCCAGGTAGAGTGATTATGGGAGACATTCAGTAGGCAAGGGGAAAGGATTTGTACCCGGGAGCTCCACGGGGTCCTGCTCGGTTTCAATATTTCCATGTCTCCTGTTTCTTGTTTGTAGGAAATCGGCTTCATTCAGCCTCCATGACCTTCCCTGAGTTCCAAAGGGCAGGTTCAAACAGTTGCTAATCAGGAGAGGGAGGGGATGCAGGAACAAGGGAAGAGCAGTCAAGAAACAATAGTGCAGCCTTGGGGCAGGGTCCTGGCCCCTCTCAAGGGACACACATAACAATGCCTTGGAGTTCTGCAGCACTAAGGCAGCGGATGGTAACTTCAGGCTGAGCGCGAGATTCCTGGAGCACCACCTTGTTACCTCACTACCAACCAATCAGAAGAAAGTCACACACCCGGCAGCCCTCACCCCAAATTCTGCCTATAAAAACTCCCCCCAGCCAAACCATTGGGGAGTTTAGGGCTTTTGAACACAAGCCACCTGTTCTCCTTGCTTGGCCCTGCAATAAATCTTTCTCTGCTCCAAACTCCAACGTTTTGGCTTATCTGGCCTCACTGTGCACTGGGCACACAAACTTTGTTCGATAACTAAAGTATGTATTATGAGGCTCCACACCAGCCTGAATGACCCAGAATCTTTGGGGGAAGGGTACTTTTAACTAGTACCCCAGATGTGTAATTTTTACAAATTCTGATCTTCAGAAACACTGGTCTAGATTTTGAGTTTCTTGAGACAGGATCCGTGCCATTTATTTTTGTTTCTTTCGAATGCCTAGCATGCAGGAAGTGCTTGAGAAATGGGTTTTGGAGGAAAGGATCTAAGAAAAGTGACTGTTTCAAAACTTGGCTTTGAAGCCCCTTACTGTCCTGTTGAAACAGGAGGGAAGGGGGCAGGGTACAACCTTTGAAAGAATGACATAGCCCGAGGACATCACGTAAACTGATTAGAACCAGGTGGGTCCAAGATGGTGGACAAGTCGACTTCCACTAGACTTTGAGCCTCAGTATACATTCACTGTAACACATCAGCAAGCTAAGTGACACACCCACAGGCACCCTGACAGTTCCAAGATTGACCATAAGGATCAAAAAGTGGGTGGTGGCCCAATTCCTGGAAATCCCCACCCCTCCCTGAAATAGCTGGAATACTCCTCCCACTCATTAGCCTATGAAATTACCCACCCCTATAAAAACTGACAGCCCCATACCCTGGGGCCTTTCTCACCTTCTGAGATGGTCCATACTCTGTCTGTGGAGTGTGTTTCTTTCTAAATAAATCCACTTCTTACCTATCACTTTGTCTCTCACTGAATTCTTTCTGCGATGAGACATGAGGAACCTGAGCTTCATTAAGTCCTGAATCCTGGTGTGCGATCTCAGTTGGAAGACTGTAGGTTTTGGCCGGGTTCAAGTCCCGGCTGAGTGGGTTCAGGTCCCAATCAGGGTTTAGGCTGGGTTTGAGTCCTGGCATGTGGGTTCAAGTCCCAGTTTGAGGTGCATGGTTTAACTGTCCCTGCCTATCTCCAGAGTAAATCTTAGTTGTCTGTTCATAACCTTCTGTATCTTGGGATATGTGGTGGCGAGGGCAGATGCAGCAATTTGAAGACCTCAGCAGCAGGGGCTCATCCAAAAGATTGCTCCAGAGTGAACGTGGCCGGGCTTCCTGCCTTCGCAAGGCTGGATCTCTAGCCATCCTGCTCCCCCGATGAGCTACCCACTAACATTTCAATAAATTCCTTTTCTACTTAAGTTAGCCAGAGTAGTCAGGGTCCAGCCAGGAGACAGTATACAAACAGATTCTTTGAACATTAAAAAGTTAATATAAAAAGAAAAGTCAATTAGGTAAAAATGTGTTAATTATAAACTTATAAAAGGGTAAAAAGAGAACTTCAAGGCAACATGGAGGCAGCAACTGCAGCTACCACTCCCAGGGTTGACAGAACAAAAAGGAAGGGGAAAATGCAGAAACTTAGGGGTGGGGCTCCATGGAGCTAAAACTCAGATCTTTGAGGTGGGGTTGGGGTGGGTGTGGCTTAGCATGTAGAGGGGAGGGTTTGGAGCTTGGAGACAATGGCCAGATTATGTCTCTGTTGCTTGTTCTTTCGGATGTTTTCATTTCACGATTCTCCTTTGAACACCTTGCAGTTTAGTCCTATTTTATGAGTTGATCTGGACTTTTTCTTCACTTTTTTTTCCTGAGCTAAATTAACTGTTTCACTTCTCCTTTTTGTCCACCTCTGTCCATAGTTTCGGATTCATGGTGTTCTGTCGTAGTTGCTCGTGTTCGTTTAGTTATATTTAATTCATATTTGAGTGTGTTATAATATTTCTTTCCCTTTTTTTAACTTTTATTGGAACTTTTCATTGGCAGATACATTTGGATTCTCGCTGTGTTCTTCTCATGGTAGCTTTGTGTGGAGGTTACCTGCTTACTTCTGTTCATTCTGGTTTTTCTTGATCAGCAATAGCACATGCATCTATGGGGTGAGTAAGGAGTTGGGTCGAGTTACTTGCTAGGTTTCTTAGTCCAAGAGGGTGCTCTGTTGGTACAGCAAAGTGCAGCTCTTATTTTTTGGTGCCAAGGAAGGTAGTATTTCTTCCAGTTGTATGACTCCCTTGTTTCTGTGAGACCTTTAATTTCCACTGCTTGGTTTTGTTTTTTTTCACTTCTTTAAGAGATGCCTCCCCCTCCAAGTCCTCCTCCTCACTCAGAACTGGTACACGCCTCCTGCTGATCCTCTGATCCTACACTTTCGAGTGTCTTCCTTTTGTTTATTTTGTAGCCAAGTCCACCTGCTCTCAGAGCTGTTCTGAAAGTTGCCCCATCCTGAGGGAGATGCTTTCCTCCTGGCTGTGACATTTTTACTGGGGTGTTCTGCCACCTCTAGGAATCTTGCTTCAGTCTCCTCATTCTGTGTGATTTTCACCTGACTCTTTCCTCCAGTGTGGGCTTTGGAGCTGGTCTGCTGGTTCTGTATGTTTATTTCCTCCCTGACGTGTAAAAATGGACGTTTGTAGTGTTCTAGTTATGATGCAGACGTGCCTTTTTGTACTGTTTCACTTGCTCTTCTTGTTGATCTTTTTATTGTATTTCCCTCCCATTTTTATTAATTGACATACATCACCATATAAGTTTAAGGTATACAGCATGATGGTTTGATTTACATATTTTGTGAAATGATTAGCACATTAGGTTTACCTAACATCCATCTTCTCATATACTGGGTTGGTGAAAAAGGTCGTTCAGGTTTTTCTATAACATCTTACAAAAACCTGAACGAACTTGCTGACCAACCCAATAGATAAACCAAAAAGAAAGAAAAACAGAAAAAAGAAAAACAATCTTCCCTTGTGATGAGCACTCTTAGGATGAACTCTTTTATTGATCTTTATGCCTTTTGAAAAATGTATGGAGAATTTCATATTTAGGGAGTAGCTATCATCCTACAGGAATCTGGAAGGGATGACTCCTTAAAATTTTTTTTCTTTTCTAACCATGGCTGGTAAATAGACATGTAATTGAGTTCATGTATTTATTTTGTATCCAACCGCCTTGCTAAATGTTGGAATTAATACAACAGTTTAGATTATTTTAGAATTTTCAGGTAGACAAGCATATCAGTGGGTCAGGACAGTTTTGTTCCTTCCTTTTTAACCCCCTGTAACTCTTACGTCCCTTTCTGGTCTTACTGCGTCAGCTGAATCTTCTGCACAACTGTGAATAGAAGTGTTGATAGCAGGCATCCTTGTCTCATTATCAATTATTAGGGTTCTTGGCCACTAAATATAATGGTTGCTGAAACTGTTTTGTAGATAGAGTATATCAAAGAAATTTCTATCTTCTCATTTTAAAAGGGAGTTTAATGGTGAAAGAGTGTTGAATTTTTTAAACCTTTTTCTACATCAACTGAGAAAATCATATGATTTTAATCTCTTAGTCAAATAACATTCCAAAGAGAGAAAAATATAGATTTTCTAACGTTAAACCACTCTATCGTTCCAGGACCAAACCCAACTTGGTCATGATGTATTATTTTTTAAAAATACATTTTGGGGGACTTCCCTGGTGGTCCAGTGGTTAAGAATCTGCCTGCCAACGCAGGGAACACAGGTTCAATCCCTGGTCCGGGAAGACCCCATGTGCTGCGGGGCAACTAAGCCTGTGCACCACAACTACTGAGCCTGCGCTCTAGAGCCCGTGTGCCACAACTACGGAGCCCATGCACCTAGAGCCTGTGCTCCACAAGAAGAGAAGCCACCCCAATGAGAAGCCTGCGCACCACAACAAAGAGTAGCCCCCACTCGCTGAAACTAGAGAAAGCCCGTGCACAGCAACCAAGACCCAGCGCAGCAAAAAAAAAAAAAAAAAAAAAAAAAAAACATTTTGGGCTTGTTTTGGTAATATTTTGTTTAGAATGTTTACATCTATATTAAAAAATAAGACTTGCCAATAATTTTTATTTCTTGTACTGTTCTTGTTTGCTTTTGGCATCAAGGTTATTAGGGTTCAAAGAATGAGTTCTCTCTACTCTCCAGAGGAGTTTATGTAAAATGGAATTTTTTTGTTCCTTGAAACTTTTGCAGAATTTACATATAAAATCATCTGGGTATGGAGTTAGGCAACATGGCAGCATCTTGACTTGGTATTTTGAGATAAAAATTTAAACAATGGATTCAATTTATTTAACCTTTATAGAACTCTTCAGGCTTTCTACTTCTTCTTAAGCCTACTTTGGGAACTTAAATTTTTTTTAGGAATTTGTCTAGGTCATATGATAAACCATAAACGATGTCATGCATGATACATTTCAAAGGATCGATATCAAACATGATGTTTTCTAACCATACTGCAATAAAATTAAAAAGTAGTCACAAGTGGATTGCTTAAAGAGGCCCACCTATTTGGAAAATAAATAACATGCTGCTAAAAAATCATGGGCTTGAAGAGGATTTGGATGTTATAAAAAGTAAGAAATACATAGAATTAGCAATAATGAAAACACTACTTGTCAAATTTTGTGGGAAACTGTCAAAACAGAATTAAGAGGAAATGTTTTTAGCTCAAAATAAATTTTTCGGGCAATAAGCTTAAATAAAGTGAACCCAAAAAGTGACCTTAAAGAAGTCAAAGAAATGGGGAAAACAGCAACACAAGGGAGATTAACAAAATTCAAAGCTAGTCCTTTGAAAAGACTAATAAGACCCAACTCTGGCAACAGCAACCAAGAAAACACAAAAGAAGAAGAAAATAGAATAAAGAATTTAAAAAAGGAAATGTTCCTTTAAAAAAGGAACATAAGCATATGAGAAATTGTTTTCTTTTTTTTTTTTTTTTTTTTTTTTTTTGTGGTACGTGGGCCTCTCACTGTTGTGGCCTCTCCTGTTGCAGAGCACAGGCTCCGGACGCGCTGGCCCAGCGGCCATGGCTCACGGGCCCAGCCGCTCCGCGACACGTGGGATCCTCCCGGACCAGGGCACGAACCCGAGTCCCCTGCATCGGCAGGTGGACTCTCAACCACCGCGCCACCAGGGAAGCCTGTGAAATTGTTTTCTTAATGAATATTATGAACAACAAAACACGACAAATTTGAAAACCTCACTGAAAGTAATAAATTCCCAGTACTGCCCTCTTATCCTGGCAAGAGGGGTTCCTGCCCTGGGCCCGCCTTAGAGGGCCCAAATCTGACCCTCCTCTGGTTCTCTCTCCCCATATGGCCACGGGTACCCAGAGCCAAGAGGACGTGCCCATTGGCACCTGTCCCCTCCACTAGATCAAGGAGCAGGTGTGGAATTTTCTGTCCAAGCAAGTCTGGGTTCACTGCCAGGAACTGGGTAGGCTCTTTACTGCACACAGGCCTGGTCTCCCAAAGTGGACAAGGGATGGCTGTTTGTGACAGTGTAGATGCAGTTTGGATGTGTAGCTGGGTGTCCATACACATGCATAGGAAGACCTTTGAGGTGCAAGACAGGGCAGGGGACAGGAAAGGGAGGAGGGGTGGGCTGCAGGTCAGGGGCCAGGGGACAGCTCTCCTCAGCTACCCATACTGCTAAGTGAACCTCAAGGCGTTTGAGAATTCTAAATGTGAACTTGACCTTCTAGGTTGCTACGAAGGTACAGTCATGGTAGGATGACAGAACATACTTAAGTTTGTTAGCCTGACTTATAACTTTAAATATGTGGCTTTCCATTTGCATTTTTGCCCCAGGCCCTGAAATGTTTGAGGCAGACCTGTATTTCAGTATTTTAGATTTATGGGAATTCATACTCTCATGTTAGGTGTTAAGCTCTGGGGAGCAGTATGTCATTATTTAGAAAGTAGACCATTCAACAGCTGAGCCAATAATTCCATTCCTAGATATATACCCAAGAGCAGTGCTATTCAGAGAATAGCAGAAAAAGAGATTGTACCAGGATGACAAAAATCAACTTTATCACCAAGCACAGTATTTACTGTAGCTCCAATTTGTTTTACAGAGAAACTTTCTTTTTTTTTTTAACGGTACACGGGCCTCTCACTGTTGTGGCCTCTCCCTTTGTGGAGCACAGGCTCCGGACACGCAGGCTCAGCGGCCATGGCTCACGGGCCCAGCCGCTCCGCGTCACGCGGGATCTTCCCGGACCAGGGCACGAACCCGTGTCCCCTGCATCGGCAGGCAGACTCTCAACCACTGCGCCACCAGGGGAGCCCTACAGAGAAACTTTCTTGACGAAGGAAGCAAGGCGTTGACTTACCAGTTCTAGGACCATATTTTGAGCAGCACTGCCCCAGAGAAATTCTTGCCTATGTGCCTAAGGAGACATGTACCAGAATGTCTATAACAGCATTGTTCGTAATAGGAAAAATGTGGGAGCAACCTTAATGTTCACCAACAAGACGATAGAAAACCCGACTGTGGTATGTTTGGAACACAACATAGCAATGAAAGTCACTGAATCAGAATTGAGCATTTCAATATGAATGAGTTTTATAAGCCTAGTATTGGTGAGACTTGGAGGGAAAGGAGGAAGACGGGTTACGAAAGAAGACACGCATAATACCACTTACATAAAGTTAAAAGTATGCAGAACATACAGTCTGTTGTTCAGGAATACATATATAAGCAGTAAAAGTATAGGAAATTCCAGGGAAGGATTAACAACAAATTCAGGATGATGGTTATTTCCTGGGGAGGAAGGGAGATCGGGGAGGACAAGGTAAGCCTGCTGGGTAGTGGGTATGAACGTTCTTGTTTGTTATTTTATGGCTTTCTATCTGAAATATTTGTTTTAATTTAAAAAATTTTTTATTTATGTATTTATTTTGGCTGCGCCACGTGGGATCTTAGCTCCCCAGCCAGGGATTGAACCTGGGCCCTCGGCAGTGAGAGCACAGAGTCCTTATCACTGGACCACCAGGGAGTTAATTCCCTGTCTGAAATATTTTAAAATACATTTAGGAAAGATTTTAGTTTTAATTTTGGTTACACATTCTTTGAAAAAAATTATTTTACTATCATCCCATAATCCAGCAATTACGCTCTTTCGTATTTACCCAAATGAATGGAAGAATTATGTCCACACAAAAACCTGCACACAAATGTTCATAGCGGCTTTATTAACAACTGTCAAAAGTTCTAGAGGAAGAAAAAAACCCAAAAAAACCCCAAAAAACTTCTAGAGGGGGGTGGCCAAGATGGCAGAGTAGGAAGACCCTGAGCTCACCTCCTCCCATGGGCATAACTGCCAAAACTTGGAAGCAACCAAGAAAGTCCTTCAGTAGGTGCTGTGGTACACTGCACAATGGGATATTACTCAGCACTGAAAAGAAATGAGCTATCAAGACATAAAAAGACAAGGAGGGGGCTTCCCTGGTGGCGCAGTGGTTGAGAATCCGCCTGCCAAGGCAGGGGCACGGGTTCGAGCCCTGGTCCGGGAAGATCCCACATGCCGCGGAGCAACTAAGCCCGTGAGCCACAACTACTCAGCCTGAGCGTCTGGAGCCTGTGCTCCGCAACAAGAGAGGCCGCGATAGTGAGAGGCCCGCGCACCGTAATGAAGAGTGGCCCCCGCTTGCCGCAACTAGAGAAAGCCCTTGCACGGAAACGAAGACCCAACACAGCCAAAGATAAATAAATTAAAAAAAAAAGACAAAGAGGAAACTTAAATGACTATCACGAAGTGAAAAAAGCCAATCTGAAAAGGCTATACATACTGTGTAATTCTAACTATCTGACATTCTGGAAAAGGCAAAACTATGGAGACAGTAAAAAGGTCAGCAGTTGCCAGTGGTTGGTGTTGATAGGCAGAGCAAAGAGGATTTTTAGGGCAGTGAAACTATTCTGTGTTGTTATGATGGTGGTTACATGTCATGAAATTATACATGTGTCCAAACCACAGAATGTACAACTCAAGAGTGAACCCTAATGTAAACTGTGGACTCTGGGTGATAATGATGTTTCAATGTAGGGTCACAGATTGTAACAAACGTTGCTTCTCTGGTGGGGATGTTGACAGTAAGGGAGACTGTGTGTGTGTGGGGGACTCTATACTTTCTGCTAAGTTTTGCTGTGAACCTAAAACTGCTCTAAAAAATAAAGTTTGCTAATTAAAAAAATATATTAAAAAAAATTCACATTCCTGTGAAGAGGTGAATTCGTTTTTCAAACTCAGTTACACTGACCACAGAATAGAGACTGTAACTCTGGAATATTTAATGTTAATGTAAAATTTACTTGAGAAAAAATTTCAAGTTGTACCTGACCTACTGTAATTTTGAATTCTTGCCAGTATTCTCAGTAATTTGTGATAAGATGAAATTTCAAAGGTCACGACCTGATTAAGCCCAAGCATCACTGCATGATACCAAGTCTAATCAGCTTTAAGGCTAATGCAAAGTAATCAAGAAGGTTGTGGGTTAATAAAAACCCAACCAATCAGCCAACCAGCCAACCAGCCAACCAACCAACCAACCAACCAACCAAACACAAGTGACCTGGTGAATGTTCACAAACTACCAAGTTTGGAAACCTGGTACTCATGGTTATGTGACTGGGACTTCCTGACGGCCTCTTGCTCGAGTCCCCACTGATTCCCAGGGCCAAGCAAGTCTGAAATCGAGTCGAATCCAAAGAGGGGGCACATCCTTCTATCAAAAATGCATGCGGAGCAAGAGGGAGAGGTCTGGGGAGTGAGATGCAGCAAAGGCTGAGGGTGGGGAGGTGTCAGAGGTCAAAGGCAAGCAACGAGTCAAAGGTCCGGGTCTTTCCAGAGAGGGAACCCAGGCAGCGAGATTGGGAACAGGTGCAAGACGTTCCCAAGGAAGGTGCTCAGTGCTGCACCAAAGAGCCACCAAGATGGAGGCTTCCTACCGATGTCTCTCCAGGGCAGGACCCCATCTGGGAGTCAGGTCCAGTCTCCCCAGCAAAGAAGCGCACAGAACAGGACAATTCCTCCTACCTTAGTGGGTAGAAATACATGACTTCTATGCTGGAAAATTTCAAGTCAGCATGACTCAAGCGTTAAACAAAAGACTACTCAGGGGGCTGCTTCGTGCGGGCTGTTTTCCCGAAGGAGATTCCCGGCCCCCTTATGGTAGCGAACCAGTCTCTCTCTTAAATGCCCTTTAGCCGGGTGCCCAGACACACACACAATAGACACCACCCGCCTCTGCCGGATGAGTAAATCAGTGGATTCGCGAGAGAGGATATGGTTGACTGAAACGGCAATGGATCCATCTTAGAATCACAAACTTACCTTCCGTCTCCCGGCGGCAACATTCCACTGACCTTACTCCTCCCTGGACCGGACCCAAACAGCGACTGCCCTCTCTCCCAGGCAGAGACCCCGTCAGTGCCTTTCCCACCCCGGGCAAGAGCTCTTCACATTCACATCGAGGGCCTGGAAATTCCCGGGAGCACTCCAAAGGCCGAGGATTGTGATCTCCCGCTCGTATTATGGAAAAGTAACACCTTCCCGGACGCTCTCAAGGAGGGTGACAGTTCACCACCAATAACTAAAATCAAGTCATACGTTTCCCCAGAGGCAGCTGGAGGATTCAGAAGTAGGATGGGCACCTCCCTCCTGACCAGCAGATGACACGACCATGGGTGAGGTCACACTTAAGCATAAAATGCCCGGAGCAAACTGGAGGTGAAAGAGGGGCCGTTCTCGCCAGTATAATGGACAGCCCCTCCACACTCATTACCCCCACCTGCTCCGTCTTCTCCGACGAGAATCCTAATGCGAGTTTGCAGAAAGTCAGCTGGAGCTCGTCCTCCATGCAATTCAGACCACGTTGCCTGCAGCTCCTAGGAGCGCAAAGAAACAGGACTAATATTACTATTGAAAATGTAATTAAGGGCATTCATTGCAACGTAATAATGAATCACTTCACCCTCACCATATGGCTAGAACTGATTAATACCTAGAGGAAATGATCTAAAACCCCTAAAATCAGAATTCATGTCTCAGATCATAATGAGAAAAACAATTTTTTTTGAAAGAAAACATGATTACCCAGAGGCAAGAAGAAAATATTGGGGAAACCATTTTTCTGAAAAATTTATTCAGATTAGGCGAGTTATGTTTTCAGTGTAGAACCATATCGCAAATGCAGAAATACTGTAAGATTTACAGACTGGAGTTGTTATTTAACTGAATGATTTTCCCTCTTATAATTATGGGAAGTTAATGGAAGACTCTCCACCTAGACTGATAGTTTC
This sequence comes from Platanista minor, assembly GCA_004363435.1. Taxonomy (NCBI): domain Eukaryota; kingdom Metazoa; phylum Chordata; class Mammalia; order Artiodactyla; family Platanistidae; genus Platanista; species Platanista minor. The sequence goes on along the minus strand of RJWK010023746.1, from coordinate 14,081 downwards.
ATAAATCACCAGGGATGGGCTCAGCCCATTGACTGAATATCTTTGTTCAGAAGTTACTGGTTGAAATGCTGTTTGTCGGCAGGAAGATCACGCATTGTGATTTAATCCCTTAGGATCAGTTAAAATGGTAGAAATATTAGAATTTCTGGACAGTGCCAAACAGGTTAGCATGACGAGATGCCTGGAAAGATGCAGCCCCATTTAGAAGACAGCGCTGCTATGAAAAGGAGTTTATAGGTGTACCTTGGGGAATTTTGGGATAACTAGGGCTGTTCCTGGCTTTTGATTAGCATATGTGCCCTGGGGCCATCTGGGGAAACAGAAGTGTTTTTGTTTTTTTTTTTCCTGCCAGAAACCCTTAGATTACTTTGCATATTGCTGGGAAAAAGTTTAACAGGCTCAACACTACCTTGAGGGAGGGTAAGGGGGGAGTTTTTTTTCTGCAAATACTTCCATGGGTGGGGAGAATAATGATGATCTGCAGCAGGGCTGGTAGGGCTGTAGTTCCAAGAATTTTGCATGGATGCTTGGACCTGCAACTCTCAACACCGACTCCAGTTTTGCTTTTTTGCTTCTTTGGCCACCAGAGAAATGGACAAACCTCAGAGTATTTTCTTAAACTACTACTAAAAAGGTTATCACCTTAAATTGAGCACACCTAACATTTGGTCAAGACCCATGGACCTAGATGAAAGTAAATCAGAGAATTCCCAGGGTGGCAGAAGTTCCTCCTGGATAGAGTTCCTTCTCCTGGATTTGGGCTGAGGAGTGAGACAGCCGTGATCCCAGGCATGAACAGAGCCAATGTACAAGCCTAACTGTTGTTTTAATGACCCAAGTTGGATTCAGGGAATATCTGTGCACTTCTGTGATTAGTACATCCATTGACATTGATTTCCTCATGCCATAACTGAGAGGGGACTGGCGACCCTTTAGGGGAAAATCAGAATCTCTTCCTGTAGAACAGATATCTGGATGTCCCTTCCATTGCCGAACATGGGCTCTGCCCCTCGTTCTCTGGACAGTGTGTATACTTAGATGATCTTCTAATAGCTGCGACATGCAGTCTCATCAGCCGGGCCCCATCTGGGAACATTATAAAGAACTCAAAAAACCTGGTTCAGTCACGAAGTCCTATTGGAGGACTTCATCCTGAAATCCACAAAGAGATCCTGCCCTGTCAATGCCTGGAAATTTCCATGTTGTGACAGATGGCCCAGCTCTCCTGTAAGCCACAATGCCCTCACCACCCACTGATTCCGTTTGTGAAATTTAAATATCTGACCCACGACTTATGTGCCAGTGAGAGGTGCACCCTTGATACCAAGAACTCATCAGATCTTAGCAGTCCTTCCTGGTAGGGACTGGGCAGTCAATGACCTTATGTACTGCAAAGCTTGGGCTCCCCCAGGTCCCAGAGCTGTGAGCATGCGTGGAACTGGAGGTGGGCGGGGCCACGGTTGGGAATAACTCTTCCTGCAGAAAACAAGATGCTTCGCAGGGCTCAGAAGGAGCCGAAGAAAATCAATGCTTTTTCTGAGAAAGTTTTGAAAGCTTTTTACGCGAAGAAAAGCGAAACTGCACTTCCATTTTAAGGAATGCGATTATTGGAAAATCCTGGACTCTTTCAAATTACAAAGTTTTGCTTATTAAAGGGAGAGTTTGAGGTTTCCCTTTAAAGGAGAAGAGGGAAAACCAGGGTGATGTTATGTGTTATTTATCAACATTTAATGACTCTCTGGCACCTTTACTCTAAAATACGTTCTTTTTTTTTTTTTGCCTAAATTAGTAATAGTTAATAATGCTTTATTGGCTTAATAATACATTTATTAAAAGCAGTTATTTTCACAGAAAAACTGTAATTATCTGGTATGGTGTGCTGTGAAAGAGAAACGCCATTGTTCCCGCTGGCGGCTACTTATATTACTCCCCATAAGCAGGTGCCAGAGTCCACCTGGTGTTCAAATCCAAATTATACGCACCGTGCTGAGAACTCTCAGGACTCCTGCAAACCTCAACGTTCATAAAAGGGATGGAGCAGCAGAGAGAGCGCCCAGGCGTGGCACAGACAGTGATGAAGATTCTCTGCTGTGAAGCATCTCTGGTGCTTTCCAGGGCTTTGCTGTTTTCAGAATCTGCAAAGACGAAGTCAGAGTATCACAGCTGAGCTATTTCAAATAAAATCAAGACCAAAATACATTTAGGAACAACTTTTACTTTTTTTGTTTTGCGGTACGCGGGCCTCTCACCGTTGTGGCCTCTCCCGCTGCGGAGCACAGGCTCCGGACGCGCAGGCTCGGCGGCCATGGCTCGCGGGCCCAGCCGCTCCGCGGCATGTGGGATCTTCCCGGACCGGGGCACGAACCCGTGTCCCCTGCATCGGCAGGCGGACTCTCAACCACTGCGCCACCAGGGAAGCCCAACTTTTACTTTTTATCACTTGAAACGCTTCCTTTTCTCACTGATTACATACACCTTTGACCTTTGTCTTGTGTGAAAGTTTACTATAGAAATGTTTTTCATCACTATGTTTCTACTGACGGATTTAAAGAGTCCAGAAATGATTTCAGAAGCAAGTTTTCAGCAGTCCCTAAGACACTGACCCCTGATTTAGAAACCCCCAAATATAACCCCAAGCCTCAAGGGGTATTTTTGACCCTTTCCTGATGGAATTGATGGCTGTAAGTACGGCAGCAGCATTGTGGAAAGGTGCACTGGCTCTGCAGCATTAGGGTTAAAGCCCTCAGTGGATCAGACTGCTCCTAGCAGCTCTGTTTCTATTCTGGGTTTGGCCTCGGGGACCTCCTCGGGGCTGACAACAGCTGCCTTGGGGCTCTGAGGGGGGGCCCTCCAAGGAGCAGCTAGGCAGCTGCTGCACTCCATCTTTCTTGCATCCTTGAGGGCCTCTACATTCTCAAAGAAGCCATTTGTAGACACAGTTTTAAAGGATTTCTGTATTGCAGTTCCTTTCTATTATCCTCAAAGGTAGTGGTCATCTGTTGTTTTTGCCTTCCCAATATTCTGTTAATAGCACCTTCCATCTCCTTCAGGCAATTGGATTCCTCACATATTCCTTGGGTTTCAGACAGGGCTGGCTTCATCCCATCGCTTTATGGGTGTGCAGGTGACACAGACCCAACCAATGAAAGTACTGGGCACCCCTGGCCACAGTGATTGGCTCATGGATGAGCATATGACCTAGGCTGGGCCAATCAGAACCAGGCCTTGAACTCACCAGGACTACTGAGAAAGAGTCATACTCTTATAACTGGGATGAACAAGTCTGGAACTGCTGGGGGCCTCCATGTGGAGGTTAAAGTACACAGAGCAAAACAGAGCCAAGAAAGGGATTTTGATTCCTAAGGACATTCCTTGAGTCTCTGAATCCAGCCATACCCAAACTAAAAATATGCCTGAGCTTTTTCAGTCATGGTAAGCAATAACTTCCTTTTTGGCTTGTCAGTTTTAATTAAGGTTTCTGACATTTGCTCCTAAAGATATCTTGTTAAAGTTTCAATTGCATGTCTCAGCTATCGCCGTGGGAAATTCAGGAGGGGTGGATGCCTGGGCTTGGAGTAAAGTGCACTGTGGGAGAACAGTAACAGCTTAAGGAAGTGGATACAGATTTGACAGGAAATGATCCCCAGGGAAGGAAGTAGACAGCAGTGCTCCAAAGCCAGATCACTGGTGAAACCAGCAAGCTTCAAACTGGACAGATTTGTGGAACATGTCATTATTCTTTGTAGATGCTCAGAAATACCTGGGAACAGAAACCTAGTACAAGGCCCTAGGTGTTATAATAACTTAGGCATAAAAAAGTCACGTTATCTCATTCCCATTGTTCATATCCAGGCAGTGAGGCCAGGCCACATTTGGATTACACAGCAAAGTGTTTTACATTTTGCTAGGGATAAAACACTGTTGCCTGGGGAGAGATGGGTAAATAAAAGTCCCAAGTTTCTCCTGGGGTTTCAGATTGGAGACAGGTCCTGAATCCAAAAAATACTGTAGGAACACTCCATAGATTCAAACTACCTAAGAGGGCTAGATCAGTTAAAATACTCAGAGTTGAGGTCCAGCCATGTTGGAACTACAGCTCTTCATTTTCATTTCTTACTCTTACCTTGTGAAACTTGACCACCTCTGAATGATCATGGGTGAGAGGCAGAAGGTCCTGGCGAGCCTCTCCGTCACAGTAGGATGACTCAGGATGCTTTGGGAGTGATGAGGTCCCTGCTAGAGGGACAGATTCGGGTAAAGACATGGGGGCGGGCTTCCCTGGTGGCGCAGTGGTTGAGAGTCCACCTGCCAATGCAGGGGTCGCGGGTTCGTGCCCCAGTCCAGGAGGATCCCACATGCCGCGGAGCGGCTGGGCCCGTGAGCCATGGCCGCTGAGCCTGCGTGTCCGGAGCCTGTGCTCCGCTAACGGAGAGGCCACAACAGCGAGAGGCCCGCGTACCGCAAAAAAAACAAAAAACAAAAAAAACATGGGGGCTTCTTAGTCTTCCTTACACTCTTTATCCCTTCCCATCTTTGGCCAAAGCATCATTTCTTCTCTGCATAAAAACTGCACTGAACGTTGTTTAAAAAATGTTTCCTTTTGAAATATAGGGGATCCAGGTTGAATGAGCCTTGTTGGCCTGGAGCACAGGAGGCAGCAGGTCAAGGCCAAGGTGAAGATTTCTGCATCAAGTGAAGATGGCATTTACCAGCCTAGGCCCCAGGGACTTCAGCAAGAGGACCTGGTACCCTACAAAGAAAAAGAGGATGGAAGATAGGAGGTGGGGGCCTGCAGCTGCCTATCCAAGGGAGGTAGCCTTTCTACATCCTTGAAGTCTTCCTAACAGGAACTGTAAATGTTATATTTTGTACGATTCTCCAGGTGGTTTGTGACCGGCTGTGTTCCAGGTGTGAGAGTCTGTGTAATACATGTGCTCCTTCAGATGGTATGAGGCATAACAGCAGAATTAAATTTATATTTCTTATTTCTCTGTATTAGCAAACTCAAAAAACGGTGGCCAATGAGATGCATAAAAAGGATAAAAGAGAAAAAGGGTAGAATAGGGAATAAGTTCAAATCTTCTTAGCACACACGAGGACTTCATGCAGAAGGTTACACAATAAGGTTTTATCAACAAGATGAAGTGAAACCCAAAGGATCTTAGAAAGTCCCTGTTATTTTAGCAAACGGGTCATTTGGGGAAAGGAATTGAGTTTCAAGAAATTGAAACTTATGTGACTGCTTAAAACCCAGCTGAAGAACAAATTTAGAAAACTCTGTTGACCCGGCAAGTACATGATGCCCTTTAGTGGGTTCCATGGCAATAGTTTCTGGCGTATTTTGTTAGGCACTCTTAGGAGCTATGCCCCTAATGGTCTGGAGTTTCTTTGGTCCTGAGTTTTCAACCAATTACCATAGCTGCTCAAAATTATCATTCCCCTAGGAAGGTATGAAGAAAAAAAAAAAAGTAGAGAGAGAAGATGTGGTGTGTGTGTATGTATGTGTGTATATATATACACACATACATACACACACATATACATATATATAATGGAATATTACTCAGTCATAAAAAGAATGAAATAATGCTATTTGCAGCAACATGGATGGACCTAGGGATTATCATACTAAGTGAAGTCAGAGAAAGACAAATACCATATGATATCGCTTATATGTGGAATCTAAAAAAATGATACAAATGAATCTATATACGTAACAGAAACAGACTCACAGACATAGAAAACAAACTTAGGGTTAACAAAGGGGAAAAGCGGGTGGGAGGGACAAAGTAGGACTTTGGGATTAACAAACTACTATATATAAAATAGATAAGCAACAAAGATTTACTGTATAACCCAGGGAACTATATTCAATATCCTGTAATAACCTATAGTGGAACATAACCTGAAAATATAACTGAATCACTTTGCTGTACACCTGAAACTAACACAATATTGTAAATAAACTATATTCAATAAAAAATTAGAGAGATGAAGAAAAATCATTCACATTTTTAAGATACGTGTATACAAGCATGGTAACAGTCTGAATTTTTTGAGTATTCTGATTTTTATGTATTTTAAAAACTTTTTTTGAAAATTTATTTATTATTTAATTTTGGCTGCATTGGATCTCTGGTGCTGCGCGCAGGCTTGCTCTAGCTGCGGCGAGCGGGGGCTGCTCTTCTTTGAGGTGCGTGGGCTTCTCACTGCGGTGGCTTCTCGGGCTCTAGGTGCGCGGGCTTCAGTAGTTGTGGCACGTGGGCTCTAAAGCACAGGTTCAGTAATTGTGGCGCAGGGGCTTAGTTGCTCCGCGGCATGTGGGACCTTCCTGGACCAGGGCTCGAACCCGTGTCCCCTGCACTGGCAGGGGGATTCTATTTTTTTTTTTTTGGCAGGGGGATTCTTAACCACTGCGCCACCAGGGAAGCCCCAGGTATTCTCTGATTTTAAGATGATTCAAACTTTTAAGAAAATTTGATCTTCTAAATTCATAGTTATGACTTATGAGAATCACAAAAATTACCTAAGAGCTTAAGGAGCTTTTGCCTTCGGTGGGAGATGCTGTCAGTGCTGCACTCTGAAACTTCCTCTCAGATCTCCTTACCATTTTCAGGCACATGGGTCCCCTTGATTTTCACTCCAACAGCCAGGACCTGCATATTGGAGGGCTGCCGTCAAGCTGTCAGATCTGAGCGGGTTCCAGAGCAAGAGAGGGCTGTGCAGTGGTCCACGCTGTTGGAACATGTGGCCATGCTACTGGAGCCATATGGCTTGGCAGATCCTGTGATGCTTGCTAAAGACACCGCCGCTGGCAAAGCCCCAGTGAGTCTTAGCATAGACCCCTGGGATACTGAAGCGATGCCATGCCCCCTGCAGAAGAAAACTATACACCACTGGAAAAAATCTCCTCTTATGCTGTTGGGCACTGAGCATCTGACAATGAGCTATCAACTGATATGTGATCAGAGCTGCCTACTGTGAATTGGGTGCTGGGGTACTGTCAGACCCACCAAGTTATCAAGTTGAGTGAGCACAACAGCAACCGATGATGAAATGAAAGTGGTACCCAGGACCGAGCCTGAGCGTGTCAAGAGGGCACAAGTAAGTTACACAAAAAGTGGTCCAGACCCTGTCACTTACCACTCTTGCATCCATTCTTCTCCCAAGTCTATACCTAAGGCCCCATATGGGGCTCCCCATGACCAACTGATGGAGGAAACAATCTGGGCCTGGCTCACGGAAGGTTGTCTTAATAACTTGCGGTGGGGGGTGGACTCTTGCCCCAGTAAAACCGCACTAAGAAGTGGCCCTGAAATCAGTGGTAAGTGGAAATCCTCTCTACAGAGAGCTTTCGCTTCATGAGGAAAGACAAGTAAGGGTTATACATGGATTCCTGAGTAGTGGCTGAAGCATGTCTGGTTTGTCAGGGCCCTGGAAGAAGTTTATCTGCAAAGAAGCTTGGGGAAGAGGCATGTGGATGGACCTCTGGGAGAGATCTTGTACGTCGACACCCACCAGAGACCATGCACCACAGAGAAGGTGCAAACAGCCAGGTAAACAATATGACATCTTGTAGATGTCAGCCAGCCTCAGACCTTGGCCCCAGTGTTCACACAGTGGACTGAAGAATGGAATAGCTTTGGTGGCAGAGATGGAGGCTATGTGTGTGCCCAGCACAGAATCAGATCCTCTCTCACCAAGGTGAACGTAGCTGCAGCTCTGCCTGTTAGCCGCAGAGACTAATAATACCGGGTTGCAAGTATGTACAACCCCTTGAGACCAATCAGCCACTTGGTGGTGAGTTGATTACATCAAGTACTCTCCACCCTGGAAATATGTGGCAGTGATTTCTCTGTGACCAGGACTGGCATATCTACCAGGTATGGGTTTACACTTCCTGCCTACGGTGACTCAGTCAACACTACTATTTTTTTTTTTTTTTTTTTTTTTTGCAGTACTCGGGCCTCTCACTGTTGTGGCCTCTCCCGTTACGGAGCACAGGCTCCGGACGCGCTGGCTCAGCAGCCATGGCTCACGGGCCCAGCCGCTCCGCGGCATGTGGGATCTTCCCGGACCAGGGTACGAACCCGTGTCCCCTGCATCGGCAGGCAGACTCTCAACCACTGCGCCACTGGGGAAGCCCAACAACACTACTATTTGAGGGCACACACAATGCCTAATTTACTGTGAAACACTGTCCTGCACCAAGGGGCCTACTTTACAGCTAAGGAGGTGCAACAGTGGACACAAGGGCCCCTCTGGTTTGCTCCACCGGGTCACAAACCTCTTTCTCAAACCTCTTTTCCCCAGTCATCCAGTCTTGGTCCTTCCATGGTCCTGACCATCCGGCCAAGTCCTTGGACAGTCATCCTCCTCTCAGGGCACTTTTCTCTTCCCCGAAAATGAAAGCCCTGTCCATTGGGAGGATTTCCCCTCACCACTAATTTTCTTTCTTTCTTTTTCTTTTTTAAAAATTCTTTTGACTGCACTGTGAGGCATGGGGGAATCTTAGGTCCCCGACCAGGGATCGAACCTGTGCTCCCTGCAGTGGAAGCATGGAGTCTTAACCACTGGACCGCCAGGGAACTCCCTCACCACTAATTTTCAACGTCACTCCTGAGTTGGGGTGTAGAGCAGCAGCAGTCCACTGTCAGCTAACTCATCCACGAACCAGGCCCAGCTCCTGACCCAAAAGAATATTCGACTGTCCTCTTAAAACACATCTAAGGCATCTGCTTTGAGAGGACACCGCGTGTGGTTGGAAAGCTTCAAGATGAAGTATTATATATACCTTGGAACAAACAGCCATTATACGCACGCTGTCCCTGGGAGGGAGCATCGTAAGTCTGGGAACCAAGGGATGGAAGTAAGAGTGGTCCTTCTCACTGTCACTCTCAGTGACCCACTTGGGGAATTTGTGCTTCCTGTACTTGCAGCGTTGTATCTGATGGGTTGGTTTTTGTGACACTTTCCCTAGGGGATGCAATTACATTTCCACTCTACCTAAAGCTGTGAGTGCCACCTGGTCAGGTCATTTTGGTCTCTTCCTGCTAGTGGAGCAGGCAAAGAAGGAGTTAATATACGGACAGGTTGTCAGTCTACATGCTCATTGCTACATACTGGGGGCAGAGGTGAGCATGTCTGGAACCCACTAGGGCATCTCTTTGTGTTCTAGATTTCTAACTGTGTCTAGGCAATCATAGCAACTATGGTGTGACAAGGGCTTGGTAACCAGGGGTTCAGGCTCCTCAGAGAGGATGGTCTCGGGCACCCCAAAGGACAAACAGTGGCCTAGCATGAGGGGAATATCAGAGAGTAGAGGAGAGGAGGGAGACAAATCATCAACTACAGCCTGAGGACCAACCAGCAGTAACTTGCTCCATTAACCCTTCTCTTGAAAGTCTTCTCTTCCAGAAATGGTGACCAGCCACGACCCGAAGGATTAGTGGGGTGAACTAATCCTCCACTAGTGAGAGGCACAGATGGATCTGAGCGGTGCGAGGGGTGGACAGAGGTCCACCCAGGTGCTCTTGGATCCCGCTACCATTTTGATCCTCGTGGGCTTTCCCTCTCTGCGGTCAGGACCCACATCTCTGTCGGAGGGCAGTCCTCAGGCTGCCAAAGCTGGAGTGGCTGAGAATTTCCATTCCTCTAGGTGCAGCTGGCATAAATACTCCAGAGTTTTTGCCACTAATTAGGACAACTCTAAAGTGTGTCCTCCAGAGCTCCTGTGTGGGTCTGAGTCAAAGGCCCTGTGCCTGGTGGTCGGCACCCTTATGTGGTCTTCTTCTCTTTCTCTATCTAATTCTTCATTCCCCTACCAACTTTTTCCCCTAATAAAACACCTTTACATGAATTCTTGTCTCAGAGTGTGCTACAGGTGAACCCAACCTAAGACATTTTCTTAGGTGTTTGAAGTATTTGAGAGAACCAGAGGCATTAAATTTATACTTAGAGTTTGAAATGTCTCAAGGAATTTAATTTTCCAAGTAAGGTGAAATGCTTAAGGATGATTTGGTCAGTTGAGTTCACTGAAATACTAATAAGGGAACAAATTGAAATGATGGTTATTTTTTACACAAAATGTGTTAGATTTAGAAATAAAATAGCAAGATTTATAAATTGAGCTTAAAGCTTTCCAAGAAGTCAGGTTTCTAACTCACAACTTTAATAAATTTAACTTGAGGAAAACAACATATTTTCAGGAATTCCTTTCCAGGCTGGAGAGTCCCTTTTTGGGCAGTAGACGCTCACTAGATTTTGAAGAAAATAAATATTGAATGAATAAACACAAGGCTTACCTTTATGTTTATAAATCTCTGTAGCCATAGTCTTCATTGTAAATGTGAGTTATCAAATGTATCCAGCAGGGTATGTAAAATTCTCAAGTCAATATCAAAATGTCAACTCTGAGCTAAAAATGAGAAACACTCGTAAATTATCACAAATACTCATTTATCAAACTAGACAACTAATTACAATTATGCTCCTCAATGCGTACAAAATAAGTAGTTCCACATAAAAATGAATCTATAAAAAGGTGCATCAATAATCATAAATGCAGAATATCATCATGCTCCCATTTTGGTAATCATCTGAGGTAACTACAATTTTAAAATTTGAAATTTCACCTTGAAACTAAAAGATGGGATAAATACAGTATAGTTGAATATATTTTAGGTGTCTGTTTTTTGAAGTGCAGTGTTCAGTCTTGCTGAAGAAAACTGAGGATAGAATTCAGAAAATGGAAAGAGGTGGTATTTATTTTATTACAATGACAGGTAGTAGAAATTTTGTCTGCATCTTCCTAACTGTATGAAACACAGAATAACACACTTAGTACTTTAAGAGACACATGGGTTGTTGACAAGAATTTAGTGCTTAAATGCTTATCGCTGGTAAATTAGTTTTGCTGTCTGATCATGATGACAGTTTCTCATAGTTTAAGGAAGAGCTACTCTATTTTCTCAGGTCTTTGACTTTACAGAGTGGGAGCTGGATATGCATATTCTTACAGGCACCTCTTTCTCTGGGGAGGCAAAGGGGAATGAATTACAGAGAAGAAACACTGAAAGTACAAATATCACTTTATTTAAATTATTTGATAGTTACGTTATTCAGTAATTAACCCCCGCCCCAAAATTCAAACACTCAAATTTTTTCCTCAGTAGATCAGTTTTGAAGTAAAGTGTGTAAAGAGTTCTTTTTTCACACAAAACCCCACATGTTGTATGTGTTAACTTTTTTTTAATGTAATCATTCATAAATATTGGAAAAACAGACCCAGTAAACAAAAGACACAATCATAAATTATAATTACATAATCATAATGTAATCAGACATATTAAGCTATATTTGAAATATTTCAGCAACAAAGTCTCAGTTCAAAAAATATTTCTATGAGCATATATTATGCTTTAAAAATTTAATAAACATAGGTCTTATTTTAAGGAAGTTTATTTTCTAGACTTCCGATAGAAAGAAGTTAAATAGATAGTAAATAGAGTGGGCTAGAATGAAAAAAAAGAACTAAGGGCTTCCCTGGTGGCGCAGGGTTGAGAGTCGGCCTGCGGATGCAGGGGACACGGGTTCGTGCCCTGGTCCGGGAGGGTCCCACATGCCGCAGAGCGGCTGGGCCCGGGAGCCATGGCCGCTGAGCCTGCACGTCCGGAGCCTGTGCCCCGCAACGGGAGAGGCCACAACAGTGAGAGGCCTGCATACCGCAAAAAAAAAAAAAAAAAAAAAAAAAAAAAGAACTAAAAGCTAAGTGTGAAACAGTAATCTTCCACCAAGAGAAGCCAAAAATAGAGAATGCATAAGAGGGAGTGAAAGGAATCTGAGGGAAGTTCCCAAATTTATTTAGCAGACCTTGTGAATATAAAAAAGCAATAATATGAAGCTACCATGACTTCATTTTCAGAAATGTTCTTATGCTCTTTTGCAATGCCTGGGATGCTAGTTAAACTGGTTGCTGTTCTCCAAACTGTGACTTGTCTTCCTGGTTCAGACACATGTATGTGATGAAGACATATTCCCATCTGCTTTGGTTTTGTGTTTGCTCTCCGTTTTTCGGCTTAACTTCCCCTAGCAGTCATGAAGATAGTCTTCTCTATTATATTTTTAAAGCTTTAGAGTTTTTCCATGCATATTTGGGTCTTTAATTTCTTTGGAATTGATTTTTGTGTATGCACTTGATTTTTTAAACAGAGGTCCGACTGCCCCAGTACCATTTGTTGGGACATTTTACGATTTTAATTTCTTTGTGAATGAGTTTTGATAAATGATATTTTTTTTTTCTGGAAATATTAATTTCTGGAAAAGTTTACTGGCATAAAATTGTTCATAATAGCATCGCTTCTCTGTTTCGTCTTTACCTTCTTCCTTTTTAAGCATCTTCAGCAACCTCTTTATCTTTCCTGATTTGGGTTATTGGGACTTTTTTTTTTTTCATTCATTCGTTACTTTTTTTTTTTTAAACATCTTTACTGGAGTATAATTTCTTTACAGTGTTGTGTTAGTTTCTGCTGTATAACAAAGTGAATCAGCTATATGCATACGTATATCCCCATATCCCCCTCCATCCTGCGTCTCCCTCCCACCCTCCTTATCCCACCCCTCTAGGTGGTTGCAAAGCACCGAGCTGATCTCCTTGTGCTATGCGGCTGCTTCCCACTAGCTATCTATCTTACGTTTGGTAGTGTATATATGTCCATGCCACTCTCTCACTTCGTCCCAGCTTACCCTTCCCCCTCCCCATGTCCTCAAGTCCATTCTCTACGTCTGTGTCTTTATTCCCGTCCTGCCCCTAGGTTCATCAGAACCATTTTTTTTTAGATTCCATATACATGCGTTAGCATACGGTATTTGTTTTTCTCTTTCTGACTTATTTCACTCTGTATGACAGACTCTAGGTCCATCCACCTCACTACAAATAACTCCATTTCATTTCTTTTTATGCCTGAGTAATATTCCATTGTATGTATGTGCTACATCTTCTTTATCCATTCACCTGTCGATGGACACTTAGGTTGCTTCCATGTCCTGGCTATTGTAAATAGTGCTGCAATGAACATTGTGGTACATGACTCTTTTTTAATTATGGTTTTCTCAGGGTATATGCCCAGTAGTGGGATTGCTGGGTCATATGGTAGTTCCATTTTTAGTTTTTTAAGGAACCTCCATACTGTTCTCCATAGCGGCTGAATCAATTTACATTCCCACCAACAGTGCAACATTGGTTACTTTTATTAGTCTTTATGAAGAATCACTTTTGGGCTTACTGATACTCTCTACTGTTTGTTTTTTAAATTTTTCATTAATTTCTGCTTTTTCCCCCCTTCTAATTCATTGGGCTCATTTTGCTATTCTTTTTCTAATGTACTGAGGTAAATGTGTCATGCATTAGTGTTTAGCTATTTTTATTTTGAGTATCTGCACTTAAGGCTATATAGATTTCTAAGAATTACTTCAGCTTTATCACACAAGTTTTGATATGCGATATTTTCATTATTGTGTAATTTGAACTAGTTTCAACTTCCCAGTATGATTCCTCCACTCATTGATTATTTTAGACCTGCGTTTCTCAATTTACAGACACATAAGTATTTTCCTGGTTATCTTTCATATTTGATTCTTAGTAAGATTAAGTTATGGTCATTGAACCTGCTAAATTTTATTCACATTATTAAAACTTACTGAGGCGTGCTTAATGACGAAACATATGGTCAATTTTTGTAAATGTTCCATGTATTCTTGGAAAGAATGCATATTATGCGTAATTGGGTATGATGTTCTGTATGTGCCATTAGTTGTTTCTTAATCGTGTTGCTCAAATCTTTTAAATCCTTACTGACTTTTTTCTGCTTTTGCCGTATTAATAACTCAGAAAAGTATAATAAGATCTGTCATGCTAGTTGCAGCCCATTCTGTTACTCCTTATAGTTCTGCAATATTTGCATTATATATTTTGAGGCTATATCATAGATGCACATAAGTTAAAATTTTTTTATCTTCTTAGTGAGTTGACTCTTTTGTCATTATGATGTGGCTCTCTCTTCTATATTATTGCTTTTGGCCTT